>LOJH01001293.1:22049-43846 GCA_001685095.1 Ellobius talpinus
CTCTCTCTCTCACACACACACACACACATACACACACACACACACACACACACACACGTTTACAAAATTTGCCCTAAGGAAGGTGAGCCTTTAATAGCTGTAGGGTTTTAAGGTCAGACTCAGCAGACCCAGGTGGATTTGCACATCATTAAAGGCCCAGTGTAAATAGAGCTCTATTGATGGCTGCTTTGCCTGGTGCTCTGATAGAGACGACAAACAGGACTATTGATGGTTTCATATGGAAACTACTGAATATGAGTTTACTATTTCTGGAAATCAAGAGTTGTGCAACAGGGAAGGCCTGTGTATCACTGTCTGTTCTATTTTTGGACCTAATGGGGAGAGTATTTCAACCTGATTACTGCCTGTGGCGTGAGGAATCTCTTCGTCTTTGTCTGGCCACCTGCTGCTACTTTATTTCCTTAGCACTCCTCGAGTCATTATAAGAATCACCCAACAGTTTGAAATCAAAGTGATGTCTCACTACAGACTGTCAGCGTTCTATTGTAGCAGATTATGCGCCGTTTAAAATACGATTGTCGAGCCCCACACCTTGCAGTCCAACGTCTCAGAGTGACTAAAATCTCTGCAAAGTGAGAAGCAACATTTGAGGTTCCGGCCTTGCTGATTTGGGATACGCTGTCTCCTGCTTTAGGTTGGAATAATTGTCCAGATAATTATAACTCCACTCCTTGCCCTTTTCTCTCTCCACCTCCCGGTCATTCTCACCACATTTTAATGATGTTGTCTGTGTGTCTCTGCTGCTGCTGAATTCTGCCAGGGAAGATTATTTATTTTTCCCCCCTGAGCTGCATTTTATCCTCTGTTTACTTATCTTGGTGTTCTGTTTCCTTTCTCAGCTGCTCCCAGACATCCCTTTCCTTGCCATTGTGTAATGCACAGCAGGCTGATGAAGCGTGGAGACTCTTACTGTGAGAATCCTGTGTGGGTAAATGTCACAGCTTCATGCAAAGAACCTGGCCAGATCTTAGCAGCTCCGAAAATGGCTCACAAGGCCACAACTTAACATTTTATCTCATTCTCAGATGGAATGTGTTTACAATATGGCTTTGAAGCAGTGAAAGTGGTTTTGAATGTCTTATCTCTTAATGCCCCTGAAATCAAGGTGAAATCTAGCCCGTGGGTTTCCCAGAGTCCATATCCCCCTGCCCTCCCCAAGACTGCAGGCACTGGCACTGGCAACGGAGATAGTTATGAACACTGCTAACGTGTGGGTGGAAAGCAACTTGCAATCAGAACTGAGGGACAATGGCGATGAGAGTCTTGCCTCTGCCTTTGGCTGGCAAGTGTTAGGCCAAGCGTGTTATGATAGCAGACTCCTGTGCCATACTCTTCTCAGGAGCTGTATTCATTTTACCATCAGCTTCCTGATAGTCAGGAATTACAGAATGTTGGAGAAATGGCTAGGTGGTTGAGAATGCTTGCTCTTCTTGCAAAAGACTGGAATTTGGTTTCCAGCACTCACAACAGGCTATCCAGGACTACCAGTGATTACACTTGTGGGGTTCCACCACTCGCTTCTGGCCTCTGTAGGCATCAGCATGTACACGGTGTGCCTACAGGCAAGCAGGCAAGCACACAATCACATAAATAAAAACTAAATAAAATTTAACCTTAAAATACCATTTTAGCTTTTTTCCTTTCTTATCATTTATTTTTATTTTCTTATGTGCACTGGTGTGTTGCCTGCATGTGTGTCTGTGTGAGGGTGTCAGATCCCTTGGAACTAGAGTTACAGACAGTTGTGAGCTGCCATGTAGGTGCTAGGAATTTAACTCTGGTCCTCTGAAAGGGCAGCCAATGCTCTTAACTGCTGAGCCATCTCTCCAGTCCCTTGTTTTTTTTTTATTTTTTATTTATGAGGGGGAAAAAAAGAAAGAAAGAAAGAACCCACAGTAGGACTGGAGACTTGGCTCCTGGTTGGTGGAGCCCTTGCCTAGCATGTGTGGAAACCCTGAATTGCATCTCCAGCACTACATAAACTGGGCATGGTGGAATATAACTATAATCTCAGGGCCGGTGAGGTGGAAACAGGATCATCCTCATCAACAAAGTAGTTCAATAAGCCTGCCTGGACTACATGAAATTCTGCCTTGAAAAAAACAAAGCAAATAGCTCCCCATGGTAATCTTTGTCAGGACTTTGGAAAGGATATTTTTCTTCACTTTCCCTATGGAGTGCAGGTGGGGGAATTGGAGACAAGTTGGGGATATCCCCTGCCTCCTCTGTCCCTGATTCAGGAATGGCATGCAGTCCAGTTGAGTATGACCTAATTTTGCTTTACTGATAGCTGGAAATGTACTCAGCTCTTTTTCATATAATTCTTTCTTTTAACAATGATTATTTTGAAAGAAAGTTTAAAGGCTCTTGGGTCATTTTCTTTTCCTGCTCTCAGATTGCATTTAAGTAGTCTCTTCTAAGGTCATGATGCTAAAGAAGCATGCCCTTGCCTGATTCTGGGGAAACGCTGCTGACTGCCCACTACTGCCCATGCTCAGACAGAGCCTTTTCTGTCTGTGTCTGTATGCAGGTGGCACCAGGGCAACAGCATCCCTGACGTCAGTCCAGGCTCTGGTGTCCCCTTTGAGCAGATTCTAGAACCCTGATATACTGCAGTTTCCTCATCTATCCAAGTATTGAAATGATAAGGACTTAATGCCTGCCACAAATACTATTGTTTTTTAAATATGATGTTTTAACAGATATATGGAGATATAACATGCAGCTGTAAAGTCTACCCGTGTAAAGTTCATAATTCAAGCTTTTAATATATTTGCAGAGTTATGATATATATATATACTGCAGTCACCATGACCTAATTTTATAATGTTCCCCGGAGAAGCATTGTAGCTATAGCGGTCACTCATCATTCCCTCCTATGCCTGCTTGCTTTGCTGCTCACCCCCAGTAGCCACTCATTTACTTTGTCCGTATGGATTTGCTTAATTAACAACCTTCATATTAATGCAGTGATAGAGTATGTAGCCCTTTGTTTTTTGTTTCTTTTACATACCATCATGTTACTTCCTTGTCACGCTGGTAGGGACTGAGCCTAAAGCCTTGCACATGCTTGGACAGTGCCCTTGATTGCTTCTCATCAGCAGCCCTTACATGCAGTGCAAACAGCTGACTTAGTCTATCCATTCATTAGCTGAAGTGCATTCGGGTTCTTTCCACTTTTGCTGTGAATAATGTATTAATGAATCTTTGTGCATGAGCTATTATGTGGACAGACCTCTCTCTACAATGTGGGGTGAAATTCCTGGGTCATAGGGTAGCTTGTGACACTTAACGTTTTGAGCAACTGCCCCCTTCCCTGTTTGCATTCTCATGGTGTAGGAGAATTCCAGCTCTCTCACAGGCTTCCTAGCCAGCACCTGTCTCGTAGCTATAGACATTTCCGTGGGTTGTTTGAGGTGAGGTATCTCACTAATTAGGATTTTGATTTGCATTTACTAATGGTATGAAACATTTTATGTATTTATTAGCCTAAGCATACTGTGTACAAAAAAACTGCGCATTTTTCTGACATTGCATAGTTTTAGGAAATGCCAGTCACTGGGTTTGTAAAGTTTGCAGCCATGTGAAGAGGGTGCTTGCCAGGCCTTGCTAAGGCTATACACCCACCTTTCATTCAAGTAAGAAAATGTCAGTTATAGGCAATCCCACGTCACTTGATGTTTAATGTTCAGTCTGCTCCTTAGAGAGTAATATGTAGAGAAGGCCATTTTGTTTGATTTGAGCTTCTTGATTTATGTTTCAATTTTTTAAAAATGTGTTGTCTGGTGGCGGGGGACACATATTGCTGCCACCATCATGAGTCCCAGTTTGTTCTTAGAATCCTTAGGAGTGTAGTTACAGTTGGATACAAACAATTTTTTCTACTTTTGTTTTGTTTCAATTTTTTTCTTTTGCCTGAAAGCTGTGTTGTGTGTTACAGCTAGCCAGTTATCACTGGTCTTCCTGTCCTGGTGACTTCATGTTGTTTTGCGTGTAGGAGTTTTACTATAATTACCCTCTACCATGTCAAAACTTCCTTACCATGTCAGATGTCCCTTGAATGGATTGTCTAACTAATGTGATGCCTATGTTGGGCCACTTTTCTGAGATGGTCACTGGTGACAGGCTTGTGTATGTTGGAACTAAAGTGTGAAGTGTTTCTCAGCCATCAGAGTTAGTACCTACTTATGCAAGGGTAATCATAGTCCCTTTCACTTTGCATGGTGTTGGGGTTAACTAGATTACAGGAGTTTAACCTCAGCTTCATGTTTTCTTTTTGTGTGATCTTCACCAAGTCCCCTAACTCTGTGTGTGTGTGTAAATTATTTTTATTTATTTTATTTTATTTTTGTTTTCCAAGACAGTGTTTCTCTGTGTAGCCCTGGCTGTTCTGGAACTTGCTTTGTAGAGCAGTCTGGCCTCAAACTCAGAGATTCGACTTCCTCTGCTTCCCAAATTCTGGGATTAAAGACTTTCACCACCACCAAACTTGGCTTGATTTTTTTGTTTGTTTGTTTGATTGATTTTTGTATTTTGAGGCAGGGTTTCTCTATGTAACAGTCCTCCCATCTCTTTGGTCATCTTCAGGAAGATCTGCCTTCCTGAGCAGTAGGCTAGGTGATTGACAGCCCAGTTGAGTTTACTCTTCCTGGAGAAGACATAGTATGTAATGTTCTAACCTTTGAGCAAATCAGAATGTCTTGTCTCCCCCAGGGCCAGAGGTAGACTCAGACTCCATTCTTTTGACTGAAAGGAAATAGCTTTCCCTTAATGGGGCCTCACCAGAGCCCTGCAATCTCTACTGCTTGATGAGGTATTTTAAATCCCAAGCAATTGTATTAATTGTATTGTTTCTTTCTAGTGTGATCAGGGAAATGGGAGGAAGAATCTACCAGGTGACCATGAGGAAGGGGTTTATCGGTTCATGCATATTTGTCTGCATTTAGTGCTGTCTTTTTTTTTCAATTTTGTAGTTATGCTCAAACAGTGTAGAGCACCATCCCATGTGCTTGCTGTCTGTTTGTCTGTATCCCTTGAGGATGTACAAGTGTGAAGTTTTGTCTTTCTCATTTTCACTTGTCTTTCCTGTCCCTGGGAAGTTGGTATTCTTTCTATAATCAGACAAAAATCCTTGTAAGATACGTGATCAGAAAGTTTCACTTGGGGCTGGGGATATGGCTCAGCAGTTAAAATCACTTGCTGCTCTGGCTGAGGACCCAAGTTTAGTTCCCAGCACCCTCTTTGGGTAGTTCATAACTGCCTGTAACTCTAGCTTTAGGGCTCCAGCACACTCCTCTGGACTTCAAGGATGCCTGGACTCATGTGTACAAACCCACACACAGATACATGGGCATGAAAATAAAATCATCTTTTGTAAAAAAAGATAAGTTCTTCCACTTATTTTTTATTTTACTCATTATCAATACACTTAGTTACAGTTTTATTTTGAGGTAACTATAGATTTGTTTGCAATTGTTAGCAACAATACACAGAGACCCTTGTATGTTAATACTTTTTAATTCAGATTTTCTCTATGGTATTATAAAATTATGATCCAACATCTCAACCAGTCCACTGACGTCTGTATCGCCATCTGAAGAACATTCTCTTGGGCTACCCACTTATTTTTGTATCTCATACCCTTGCTCTAATTTTCTGGTGACCATTACAACCTATTTCTATAGTTTTGTCATCTTAAGACTATTGTATGAATGTGTCATGCTTGTGTCACCTTTTCTCACACTGCAAACTGGCCTGCAGGTTGCTGGTTCTAATGTGTTCTGTTTTATTGTCGGCGGTAAGTGTTCCTTGCTGCGGGTACACTGCAATGCGTGCGGCCTCCCTTCTTTGGAAGGATACCTGGCTTCAAGCCAGCTTTCCCTGTGGGGACTAAAGCTGTTATAAACACCAAGTGCAGGTTTTCGTGGGAACGTATGTCTGTGTTTCTCTGGAGCAAATGCCCAAGAGTGCGGTGGCACGGCTGTGCTGGAGTTACCTGTGTAGTTTCAAGAGAAAGCCCCAGCCTGTTTCCTGAGTGCACCCATTCATTTATCCACCAGCAGTGTGTGAGTGACCTCGTGCCTCATGTTCTTAGCAGTGTGGGTGCTGCGCTGACAGGGCTTCAGCCATTCCAGAAAGTCTGCAGGGAGAGCTCGTGGTAGTTCTTCAAAAATATTTATTTTTGTTTAGTGTGTATGTGTGTGTACTCTACATGTGTGGAGGTACTAATAGAGTCCCAAAGAGTGTCGGGTCCTCTGGAACTAGAGTACAGGCCGTTATGAGCTGCTCACCATGAGTGCTAGGACCCAAACTCAGGTCCTCTGCAAGAGCGATCTTAACTGCTGAGCTGTCTCTCAGCCCTCATCATGTGGTTGTTTTAATTTAAGTTTCTCTAATGGCTAATGATGCTGAAAGCCTTTCATGTGATTATTTCCCACTTGCAGATCCCCTGCAAAAGAATCTTGGTGTGTGAATCTTCCCATTTCCTGTTTGGTTAGACTGTACTGTTGAGTTTTGGGGTTCTTTGCATCCTAGATTCTAGTCTTTTTCCAGGTTTACCCTGTGTGTCTGCCCCCTCCCACTCTATGCCTGTCAGTCTTCTTTTCATCTTCTGCACAAGGTCTTTAGCAGATCCACTGTTTTCAAAATTGATGAGATTCTCTTTTTTAAAAAAACAAATACAATAAACTTTTTATTATTTTTTATTTTTAAATTATATACATGTATCTGTGTGTATGTATGCGCACATGTAGGTACCCACAGAGTCCATAAGAGGGTGTCAGGTCCCTGAAACTGGAGCAATAAAGTGATTGTGAGCCATCTGTTGTGGTTGCTGGGTACTGAATTCAAGTCCTCTGCAAGAGCAGCAAGTGCTCCTAACCACTGAGTCAATTCTGCCCATCTGCAGCATTCTTTTCCTGTGACTCTAAGACCACATGCCTGGCCCTACATCCCAGACTTTTCTTCCCGTGCTTGATATTTTTCTTAAAGTTTTGTAGTTTTGCATCCACGCCCATGATCCATTTTGAGTTGATATTGCATGCCATATGAAGATTAGACAGACTTTTATTCTTTTGCCTTCTGGGTTTCAAAGTTGGTTCTAATGGCTTTCATTTTAGAGGCTGTCCTTCCGCTGCTGAGTTTGCTTTTCACCCTTGTCAGAAGTCACTTGGCTGTCTGTCTCCTGTCTGGCCTTTCCCGTGCCCCCCAATCTATTTCTTTGACCTCTCTGTCAGTACCAGGCCAGCTTTATTACTGTGGCGGTAGAATAAGCCTTCACACCAGGAGGAGCAATTTTCTCCCATTTTATTCCTTTTCAAAATTGTCTTAGATAGTCTAGTTCCTTTGCCTTTCCATATAAATTTTAGAATAATCTTGTGCATATCAATGGAACGTCTTGCTGGTGTTTTAACAGGATTCTGTTAACTTTTATGGTGTAGTTGTACAGATTTAACAACTTTACTGTGTCTACTCTTTCAGTTTCTGAACATGAATGTCTTCCTGAGTATTTAGATTTATTTTAAATTTTGGATTTTTTTTCAAGACAGTGTTTCTCTATAACCACCCTCACCATCCTGGAACTCACTCTGTAGACCACGCTGGTCTCGAACTCAGAGAGCTGCCTGCCTCTGCCACCTGAGAGTTAAATTTCTTTTTGAAATGATTTATTTCATTTTGTTATTCATGTGCATGTGCACACATGTGCAGGTGCTTGTGTAGGCCAGAAGAGTGTGTCAAATCCCCCCATGGAATTAGAGTTACAGGTTGTGAGCTTCCATCTATAAGTGCTAGGAAACGAACTCAGTTCCTCAGCAGGAACAGAAAGTGCTCTTAACAGTTGAGCCATCTTTTGAGGCTTCTCCCCTTTATTGATTTCCGAAATCAGCATTTTATAATTTCCAGCAGGTCATAGTTTTAGAATTAAGTACTCCCTTATTGGGGGTATTATTTGTGGCTTTGCAAGTCTCTTGTCTTCACCATGCCCAGTATTTACATTGGTGCACTTGACTGTGGTGATCCATGTACTTACTGCGAGCTCCTCAGATGTCTGTGCTAATTCAGGGGGTCTGCATGTGCCACAGGATTTCCTATATAGCACCCAGAGTCATCTGCAAACAGGGGCACTTTCATTTCCTCCTTCTGGAATATGTCTTTTATTATTAACATTTCTCTTCTGTCTTCCAGTGGACAGGCCTCATAGTAAAGGATCGGAGCTGACATTCTTAAATGACCACCAAGTTCAGGGAAAGATATTCAGGTTTGAATGCTTATTAGATGTAGGGTTTTACAGTGTTCTCCATGACATTAAGAATGTTCCCTGTTGTTCCCAGCTGGTGAAGGTTCTTTGTCTTTTTAAAACCATGAAGGTTGAACTGTGTCAGCTTCTTTCTGCTTCATTTGATAGATAAGTGATGCTTTTTTCCCATTCATACAGTAGATGATGTTAATTTTTGTATTGTACCAGCTTGAATATCTGAAACTTCCCTATTTTTGGTGTAGTACTGTATTTTATTAGTTAATATATATTTTAGAATAACCCTATTTTAAACTAAAAGTAATTTTATTGAATTTAAGAATA
This sequence comes from Ellobius talpinus, assembly GCA_001685095.1. Lineage (NCBI taxonomy): Eukaryota > Metazoa > Chordata > Mammalia > Rodentia > Cricetidae > Ellobius > Ellobius talpinus. Next base: position 30,649 of record LOJH01001293.1, read on the forward strand.
TTTTTATTAAATCTTTGAGATTTTTGTGTGTTTTGATCATTTTAACACAATATGGAATGTTTCACTTCTTTTTGTCTCAGTCTTATGAAGAGGCCTTGCTAATCTGTTTCACTGTAATTTTAGTGTACTGCCAAAGCAATCCCCAAATAAGACAATTTCAAAAGTTATATTTTTTGTACACATAAATGAATATATATGTATATATATTCATTCACTTGGGGGTGATCTTCAGTGTGTCACAGTGTGTGTAGAGGTCACAGGACAAAGTGAGAGTAGTTTTCTTCTTTACCATATGGACCCTAGGTGGCCAACTCAGCTGGGCCGGCTTGGTGGCCAGTACCTTCACCCACTGTGCCTGCTCAAACTTGTTCATCTTTTGGTTGAGGGTTTTTGTATCTAAGTTCAGAAACACTGTTTATCAACAGATGATTTCTAGATTGCCTTTGTCAGGGTTTTAGAACAGGTGGTGTGACATTCTAGAATGGCTTAGGAATCCTGCCTTCCTGTCCTCTTTCTGGATAAGAACCCACAGGTCGATGCTAACTCTTTTGGTGTAGAAACCTCAAGGAGGGGGGAACTCCAAAGTGTTATCTATTCAGAAGGCTTCGAGGAAGGACTTCATTTCTTTGCCTGTTACAGGACTCTCCCAGCTGGTCCATTTTCCATGAATTTTATGTTTACTGTTGTCTTGGAATTATTTCCTGTCGTCTAAAATGTCACCTTTATGAGCTTGAGGTTTGCTGTAGGATCCTGTTGGCCAATGGGGTCTTTAGGCCACCTACTTCCTCCCTTGCTTATCTTCTTGCCTTGTCATAGGTTTTGATCTTGCTCATTAATTCAGCTGTCTCCCCAGCCCTCTGATGGGCCAGTGTTTTGGATTTGTTAGATCTTGTTTTGGGTTTATTTCAATTTTTGAGGTAGAAAGATAGGTTGTTAATTTGGTTTTATCCCCCCATTTTTGTAATGTAAGCTTTTTTATGTGTGTGCTATCGATTCTCCTGTCTATGCCACTTCAGCTGTGTCTCACATCATTTTTTGACATATTGCATTTTCATTGAATTCAGTATATTTTTATTTTATGTCAGATTATTTTTTACTCCCTCTTCCCCCACCCCCCACATATATTGTTTGGTTTCTTGGTATTTGGTGATTTTTCTTCTGGTCTTTTTCATATTTATTACTAGTCTGAATTAATTATAGTCAGAGTATAACTATGAGTTCAGATCTTTTCAATTTTTGGAGTTTGTTTTTTTTTCTTTCCTTTTCTTTTTTTCAGACCAGATTTGGTATGTCCTGATAAATTGTCTATGGACACCTGAAAATGTGGGAGGAAAATATATTTATGTAGTAATTTCTTTATTATTTCTGTCTTGTGTTGGCCTTGGCAGGTTTAGTTAAGTAAGCCAGAAGGGGTTTTAGGCACTGTGTCTTTCAGGAACAAAGCAAACCATTCATAGGATTGTTTTGTGCTTTAAGTAAAGAATGTTTTATTAAAGAGAAAATGTCCTCAGGCTTGGGTGAGCAGCTCTGAGCCCCTCCTCATCCACGCATGGCTTTCCCATGTTTGCCTGTCACACTGCTCACACCCTGTCCGACCTGGGAAGAAAACAGAGTCACGGCAAACACTGCAGTCGGAGCCCTGGTGCACTGATACTGTGTCTTGTTTGGAGAAGAACTTTGTGATCTTAGGAGTACCACCCGCTCGTTGATTTCCTTTTCTCTTGCAGAGCATTTTCACTAGGAATGATGATGCAAATGGAGCTTAGCTTACCAAGTGATTTAAAACATAACAATATTTCAAAGTAAAATTAAGACTGAACTTTCGTAAATCTTTAAGGTTTTTTGTTTTGTTTTGTTTTTTGGCTAAAAAAAACACCCAGAATCAAGGATAGGACATTTTAAATTGCTTAACCATTCATTATTAATTAGTCAAGGTAGGATCTCAGCCAAGGCTGCTCTCCACTTTGCAGTGCTCCTGTATCTTAGCCTCTCAGCATGCTGGGATTGCAGGCTTATCTCAAACAGCTTGTTTAAACTGTTTTTAATGTTATTTAATTTGTATGCTTCCTATCTTTGCAAAACTTTGTTTTTTTAAATCAAAGATTTTTCTGTATACCGCTAATGATCTGAGATTGTGCCAGTCTAGGTGTTAGTTGATTGTTTTGTGCATGAATCTGGGTGTTGACCATCTATACATGGCATAGAGTGAGTGAGCATTGACTTCTGTGTCCGTGGTAGGCAGAGCTCCAGTGGCCACTTGTTCTTGACTTTGTCGCTTGTCCCCTCCCCAGCCACTTGCTCCACTCACCCATGTTAGTTTCCTGCAGTGTCTGGGCTGACGCCTGCCCCGGGATCTTGCAGTACTCTGCCACCGTTGAAGCACTGACTGCCAGCCTGGCTCTATCAGCTGTTCTGTGCTTTACCCAGATGCCCTTTCTCAGGGAATCCATCTTACCTCTGCCATTTAAGATTGCCACCCCTTCCCCCAAACCTCTTCCCCTCTCTTCTCATATTTGCTCTTCAGAGTAGTATTCTATTATATGCAGGTGTTTCTCTTATTCTCCCATATATGTTCACAGTAATTCCATGTGCTATATAATTATAAATCAACATACTATGACTTATAGGGACATTCTATTAGGCAAGCCATCCAAATCCTATGAAACTTGGACTGAGGAGGGCTTGCTTTATGAGGTGTTTGCTGTGCAAGTTTTAAGAACAGAGTTTGATTCTTAGAACTCATGTTGTGGAGCCAGGCACCCATGCTTGTAATGTCAGCAGTGGGGAGACCGAGAAAGTGTGGTTCCCTGGGGTTTGCTGGCCAGCCAGCCAAGCCTGCTTTCTTTGTAAGTTCTCGGCCAGTGAGAGAGCCTGTCTCAAAAATCAAGGTGGTCAGTACATGAGAAAGGTCTATATACACACATACACACACCTGCACGAAATACATGCATGAACACACGAACACATAACAAAACAGAAACCCTATGGGAGTTTCCAGTCAAGATACTGATAAAAAAAAATTAGTCACAGTAAGTGTCTTGTTGGTGTTCTGTTTTAACATAAAGAAGAAAACCTGGCTTCTCCATCCACCCCCAATCCCAGTGTCTCTCTGGAGTGCAATGCAGTGGAAAGGCTGGAGATCCTGCCGCAGGTAAACCAGCTCCCACCGCCACAGCAAACCAGCACACTCTCTTAGTAGTCTAACTTTTAAGATAGGCAGCAGCTGCTGCTGCTGTTGTTGCTAGCTGTGTCCCTAATTCTAGGGCTCCCTCTTTAATAAATGATAAAACGTGTCCGTGCAAATGTTGCAGCATTAATATTCTGAGGGAAATGATGCATAAATCAGTGTGACTTTCTACTTCATACTCATATCGGCTCCCTATTTATCAACTACATATGAAGTAATTTGTACAAAAGAGATATAGGCTTTCACCAAGCAGACTGTCCTATATATTTTCCTCACTCGCTTCTGTTTATCTCCAGTACTAGAAGACAAGTTCACGAAGGTTTGAATTTTTATTCTGTTCCATTTTTAAGTTCACATCTGTATTCCCATCTCACAGGAGTCCTAGTAGGTCTTTAATAAATATTTGTTGAGTGAAGGAATAAATAATCAAATCAATATTTTGGCTTCTCTGGAATTCTGAGGTAATTGAAACTAGGAACACCTGTTTTTCTTTAAATGGAACAACTTCTCTGGCTTAATAGTTATTGACATAAAAGACTGTAGTCTGATTTATGTGTGTTACTGAGAAAGCCAGAATAAGTGCGTTCTGGAGGAGGTTCAAGAGCCAGCATTCTACAGGAAGGTGCAGTTTCATTCTGTGGAACCCTGCTCCGATAGACGCTAGCAGGTCGATCTTCCACTGGCAGCTGAATGCTTTGTGAACATTAACTGACTGAATCCCACGATAAACTATAGTTCCCAGAGTTCCTGTCATCTGCATGGATTGGAGACCCTGGTACAAAGGCGTACACCAGGGACAGGTGGTTAGCAACAGAAATAGAGACAGTTTACTAAAAAGAGGAGGTTAAGGATGACTCCTAAGGATGACAGTGGGCTAGGGAAAGGCATAAGCTTGGAAGCACTGAGCCAGGAGTCTCAGGAGCTGCCTTCTGGAACTTGTATATGGCAGGCTTCCCTGTCCCGCACCGCCCCCCATGCTCTGTTTATGTATATAGCCTGGATGGGAGGGGTTGCTCAGTCTTTCTTTGCTAAGTGGCTTTTTATATGTTAATCTTGATGTCTCTCTCTGTGTCCTTTTTCTCCTGCATGGTCCAAGGGAGGACTCTGGTGGCCCTGAGAACCTTTCCCAGGGAAACTTAACCAAGTTAAAAGTCTCCCCTGATAATACACAGAGACCTTTTTGCTTTCTTCCCTGCATTGAGACTTCATCAATGAAGCAAAAATAGTCATGAGGAGATGTCTGGCAGGTGGACAGGTAGCTCAAGGCAGCCAGCAGAGCCAGGATCCAGTTGGCATGTTTCTTCCCTTTCAAGCATGATTTAAAAAAAAATCTCTCTCTTAAGGTTATCCTTGATGGAGTAGTAAAAATCATTAATTGCATTAAAGTTTGACTCTGATAGATGTCTTTTTAATATCCTTTGTTCAATTGTGAATTACATATAAAGTCCTTCTGTTGCATGCAAATGAGGGTGGCTTTGAGGCACAGAGTCCCTGGGTGTTATCTGAGCTGGCAGCCAAGCTAGCTTGCTCTTTTCTTGGTACTCCATTTTCACTTGAAGCTGTAACTGACAGACAGACGGTGTTAATCCAGACTCACGTGTTTGGCACATTTTTTTTGAAAATGAATAAAAATAAGCCCATTTCATTGGAAATGGGGAGGTCTCTGGCAGTATTTATAGCTCATGATAAAAACTGAGCTCTTAAGTTAAAAAAAAAAAGATTTTCTTAAATCTTGCCTGTGCCACTACGAACCTGACATTTCCCATTTTTTAAAGACTTGATAAGGAGGGGCTAAGATACCGTGTGGTGTTTCTTACAGTGTCTAATGGCACCTGTTAACATTTGGAAAACTGAAAAATGCAATGAACCAACCATATCAAGAGTGTAGAGAATTAATTAGAGGGCAAGCTGGACGGAAGGATTGTAATGTAACAGTGTCTAGACACCCCCCTTGGTGGAGGTTCATTGTACAGGTATCCAGAAGCTGACCCTCATTTTTTGGGTTTCAGTGATCAACATGAGTGCCCTTTCCCAACTACAGATCTTCAGTCTGTATCTTACACACACCCTTCAAATGAAGCCAGGTATTACAAAGCCTGACCACAAAGGATAGGTGAACAACTAATGTCTCTTATTGAGACACACTGAAAATACCTATGTAGATACCCCTTTTCACTTTCTTTCTTTGGCGTAATGTATTTTCTGCAAGCCCACCTTTTGTGTTATCCTATAATGGCTGCAGTGCTATAAGCACCCTGTGCTGGGAAGTTGTTTTCATGGGCCTTTATCCTGCTCTGGAGAAATCTCTACCAGTTGGCTACCTTTTGAGCCCCATAGTTCATGTCACTAAATACACATCATACACTCACAGGCAAACATCTAAGAAGAGAAGGTAAGTCATAGCTGGTTTCTTTTTCTGGACCTTTTTAGCTTTATATGTAATCAGAGTTGGCCCTTGAGTGTTACATGAAAGACTCTTTGGAAGAATTGTGATATGATATTTAAGACAAATGCTGGCTATTTCTGATAACTTTCTTCTTGTTTACTATTTGTTGTTGGTCATATGTTCTCACTATCAATCGTAGAAATGACAATTTAGCACACTTCTACTTGGATGTATAAAATATGGGGAAGCCGGAAGCTTATTCCAGTTCTGAGGAGTGGGGAATTGCTTCTGCCCCGATGTCTCTTCTTGTTATTAATTTATATGCTGAAATAGATTAGCGCAGTGCAGCATGAATGCGGCACATAAATACCCTGTTTATGTTCCCCCATCAGCCTCAGCTGTGGATTAATTTCACCGAAAGCTTGAGTGGTTTCTTTGGGGGAAATATTGGAAGGGTTAGGTTCACCCCATGAGTTCCTTAAATATGCCATTAATTCACGTTGAGTTCAGAGAACGCAGATAATCAGCTTGACTTCCCCACCAGCTGGTTGCCTCAGCAAGCTGTTTGTAGTTCTGTGTGCTGGAAATCTCAGGGAGCCTCCTGTATTCCCCATTCTCACATTTCGATCCAAGCATCCAGAGGATGCTGTGATCCAACCAATGAGGAAGTCCCACGTTTGTTAAACAAACTTCTGAGCACCCAGTTTTATGGAGACTTTATGGAAAGATCTAGGGACACTCAATGTGAGCTATTGTGTGTGTGCAGGTCTATGTGCATACACATGCGTGCGTATGTGGAGGCTGGAGGACATCCTTAGTGGCCATTCCTCAAGAGGCATCTACCTTGTTTTTGAGACAGGGTCCCTCACTATCCTGGAGCTCACCAGCTGGGCTAGGCTGGCTGAGCAGCAAGCCCCAAGATTCCTGTCTCCATCTTCTTGGTACAGGAATGCATGTGCATAACGTCATGCCAAACTCTTTTACGTGTTTTCTGGGGATCCACACACAAATCCTCATATTTGCCCAGCAGTCAATTTACTATGTAAGCCACCATGCAAACCCAAAATTCCTTTTGAGAAAAAGTGGAAGTCTCAGCCTCCTCATACTAGCTGGTCCTGTTTTCTGTGGGGGGTTATTTAATGTAAGAACCAATAATATTACTGTCAGTAATGCAAGTTGACTTTCCTGTAGCATCACCATCTCCAAGATTCTAAAGCATCTCATTGTTAGTACAGTGTGAGCATGACAGCTCTGGAGACAGACTGGCTGGGGCTACATCCTAGTTCTGTCTTTACCAGCTGTGAAAAGTTACCTTTTACCTTTTTATATGGCTTCTCAGAGACGAGACTTCATATGGAATTCCGGTCCTTTTGCTTGCAGCTATTTCCCGATGAGCTCTCCCCACAGCCTGCAATACAATTTTGACCTGCAGTCTGTCCTTTCTGATATGTCCCCTCAGAAAGTAGAGGAGGAGCAGAGTCACAGGGAGAAGGGCAGAGAGTCTAGTCTGCTGCTAATTGGTCTTACACTATGCTCTGGATCGTTGGTATCCAAGTTCCCAGACTTTAATCCCAAACCAAATTTGGCAATCACTGCCACCCCTACTAGGCTACTCCTTGTGTTCTGAGATATCCTCTGGGTCTCTCCAGAGGTTCCCTGAGATCCCTATAAGACTGCTCATGTATCACAGATGGACGAGGCACAAGTAGCCAGTAAGTCAACTCTGAGGTCTGTTTCTTAGGTGAAATCTAGAAATACTTGTCAGAGAAATTCTCATTTGTTGGGAGCTGAGGAGATATATGGGTCAGGAAAATGATCACTATGTAAGCTAAGAGTGCCCAGCACCTACATAAAAGGTCACCTGCATGGTCATGTGCCTGTAATCACAGCACGGAGTAGGCAGAGATCTGAGGATCCTTGGGGCTAATGCTGGCCAGCCAGACAAGTGGATTCTGAGCTCCTGGTATACTGAAAGACACTGCCCCCAAAAGTAAGATGAAAAACAATTGAAGGAAACATCCAGTATGGACCTTTACCCTCCACATGAACGAACACACACACACACACACACACACACACACACACACGGTGGTGGTGGGACAGCAGCCTCCCCTAATACTCTAGACAAAATTCTCACTTATCACTAAGGGTGATACAGAGAAAAGTTCTTTAAAAAAACTTTCAAGAGTTGTTCAAAGTCACTGTATAGCTAAGAAAGTAGCAAGCAATGCCACAAACCCTTTCATCATCAGGGAGATTGCTGAACCACAGCCCTCTGTGACTGAGTCTGCTGGTTCCCCTGGTGTCTGTACCCCTTCAGGTTCTGACCATCCTGGGATGCTAAGACCTTGGTGTGGGGAGGACCTCAGCTGTGTTCCCTGCTGAGCCCAGCACCAATTTCATACCTCAGCTGTCTCTCCTGGGATGCTCTTGGCTTGTCTGCAAGCCTCGTCTCTAGATTGTGAGCTCATTGGGTTGGGGCCAGCTACATCCCCAGCTCCTAGTAGCCAGGATACTCAGTCTTGCTTGGGAATGAAAGTGTTTGCAACCTTGTAATGGAACAATAGTAAGCATTCAGGACTTTGGTCTCCACTTGTGGGAAGAGCCAGGATGGCCTATGGTGCCTGCTCATGGTGGTAAAAACATTTACCACCTCAACTTGCAGTTGCATCCCACTGAAATGCCTATCAGACAGCAACTTGAAAGCATACCTTATTCTTTGGTTTTGTAGTCATCAGAATACAATACTTTAGAGCTTTATTTTTATTTGGGAGTTTTTTTTGTTTTTTATTGTTTTTTGATTTTTCAAGACAAGGTTTCACTGTAGCTTTGAGCCTGTACTGGCACTAGCTCTTGTAGACCAGACTGGCCTCAAACTCACAGAGATCCACCTGCCTCTGCCTCCCAGGTGCTGGGATTAAAGGCATTCGCCACCGCCCAGCTTTTATTCGTTTTTTAAGACACAATCTTTCTGTGTAGTTCCAGCTGGGCTTACAGTCATGATCCTCCTGCCTCAACTTCCTTAGTGATGGAATTACAGATGTGTGACACCATGCATAGCATTAATGGCTTCTTCTTTTCTTTTCTTTTTTCCTTCAATTTTTGAGGGGAGCAGAGGAGGTGGGTTTCAAGACAGGATTTCTCTTTGTAGCTTTGGAGCCTATCCTGGAACTTGCTCTGTAGAACAGGCTAGCCTCCAGCTCACAAAGATCTGCCTGCCTCTGCATCCTTAAGTGTTGGAATTAAAGGTGTGCGCCACGAGTGCCTGGCTAGATCCTTTTGATGATGTTTGTGTTTGTGTGTTCATTAGTAGCTACCTTTTTTTGCCTTAGAACTTCTGATTCTCACTTACTTTTTTCAAGTGGGAATAAATAAACTGTCATAGGAAGAAGTTGGATGATTTTCCGGATCTGAGCAATATGACCATAGAGGCAACCACATGTGCTTGTCTGTTCTCCCCAAAATGTTTATTAGTGTTGGTGATTAGCTAAGAGCATGGAGCCTGGATTAGCTATGATGTAGGACCAGTTCTGTATCTACATTTGTTTGTTTGATTGATTTGTTTTTTGTTTTCTACTATTTGAGTTAATTATATGCATATTAAGTTAATTATATGCATATAATACATCTGATCCTGGCCACCCCATTACCTCTCTTGTCCCACTTAGCTGCCAGATCTTTATGGTGTGATGATTACCTAGTCTGATCATTGTGCAACACCGATTCTTCTCTTTTCTTTCCCTCCTGGGTTACCTCTACCCACAACCGCATGTACATGGTGGTCACAGAAAATGTATTTGAATTGCCTTGTCCTCAGGCCTATGGATTTTGTTCCTCAAGCATCAGGGTCCACTTACACCAATCACACTGTGACCTTGCATATCTGTGGACTTAACCACAGTACAGAATTACTTAGTAATATGTTTAGATTTTACCTCAGGAGCATGCTTTAAATGCATAATTGTTTTCTTTAAAAATATGAATATTACTCTTGTGAAGAAAGCATGTTATTTGGTGAGATTAAACTCTTGGCCTCCCGGTGTGTGCATAGTGTACTGCTGGCAGCAGAGCTGGGAATGGCTGCGACAGCCAGAGCAGGGTCTTCTACCCACGCTCGCCAGCCTACTTCGTAGGTGATCCATTACGCCCCATGCTTTTATTTCTCCCTGGTATTTGGGGGAAAAAAGTAAAATCTCCCGTGAGTGGCAAATTCATAAGCTTGGGGCATGAAAATGTTGGGATTTGATATAAAGGTACTTTTAAAAGAAGATTAGTGGTTTAAATGGAACGGTTGTTTGCCCTGGGGAATTTTGCTGTGGCAGAGTGGAGTTCAGGAACGAAAGGTCCTGCTTAGTGTGATTGCCCATTCATACCACGATCAAGGTCCCCTGTGCCGGACCCCCGCTGATTGATGGAGCTGATTGCAGGTGCTTCTAAACTTCATCTTGCTGTACCAGAACACGTGGGGTTTGTTTGCCTGGGACCCCCCTTGTTTGTGGGATGGTTGCTTTCTTTGCTAAGTGCAAGTTGACTGTCATTCCTCATTAATTATCTATTTAAAACAGAGGAGTGGAGCTAGGGGATGACTCAGTGTGTAAAGTGCTTGCTGCACGAGCATAAGGACTGGAATATGATCCGCAGCATCCACGTGAAAGCTGGGCACGGTGGTGCATTTATAACCCCATTGCTGAAGAAGGAAAACAGGAGGGTTCCTGGAGTTCCCGAGCCAGCCAGGCTAGCATGATCAGCAAGATTCTTCCCACCCCACAATAAGATGGAGGGTTCATGAGATGGCTCGCTGGTAAAAAGCACATGGCGTGCAAGCCTGATGACCTGCATTTGCTTCCCAGGATCCCTGCAAAGCTGTGAGGAGAGAGTCAACACCACAGAGTTGTTCTCTTAACTGCTATGGCACACACACACACACACACACACACACCATCCACATACACAGTAGTGATAGATAAAAACAAATAATAAAGAAGGCCCAGTCTTAGCTGGTTTCTCAGCAGCAAACATGTGAATCGGGACAACTGATGTTATTAGTGCCCAGTGGTTGCTCCCTACACGTTCTGCCCTTAGAGGTTTCTGATAGCTTCTGTATTTTCTGTAGTAGAGTACATAATTAAAATGCCCAGAAAGATGTCCTGTCTATGTGCAGGAAGTGGAGTCACAAGACAAGGCTCAGCCTTGGCTTCTTGTACCTGTGTCCTCGCCATGGCAACTGTTCCTACTCTGTCATATGGTCATAGTCCCTTTCTAGATGAGAAGATTATCTTTGCATTTGGACAGGTAAAGTTAAATCCATTTACATTTATCTAAAAACCTTAAAAGTCCATTTGGGGAAGTGACTTGAACATCATAAAATTATGATGTTGATTTGAGAGAACATTAAGTCTGGTCCTCCCCTGTGAATGGACCTTAAATCTGCGTTATCCAGAAAAATGAGACTCTCTGTTTCATAAATGATTTAAGTTCTATTTAAAAGTATGTGAAAATGGAAATTTCATGGTTTGCCATGGTTATTCATCCCAGGGACAGGGATTTAGTGAGCTTATTGTTGGCATACAGAAGTAGTCATACACTCAGCACACTTTCTTGGGGGAGAGGCAGGGTCCAGTGGTCATATTTGAGGTGTTGCCATCCTCCTACAGACCAGGGAATGGACCGCTGGCATTTCTCCAGGTCAGAGTCTCATGAGTAACTCTTAGGCATTTCACTCATTTTCTTTCCCTGGTAGTTTTCTGCCCATGTAAACTACAAAAGATCACGTGCTTTTGTGGGGACCTGTACACCACTGCACAGAGATCCCTCTGTTCCATTAGCATATCCTGAGGAGAAGAGAAGGCGTCTGTTCACCATAGATAGGGCACCATTGATACATCAAAGTTCCTTTCTACAGTGAGTTGATGGGGCTCTTAGAGCATGGATAGCCTCAAAACAGCCATATCCCCATAATATCCCACCCCATCATGGATGATAACCTCACGGAAGCTGCATCTGGGTGTCTCTTTGTGTGTAGTTCCATTTGAACGTTGTCTAGTATCTCCTAAGATTAGTTGCATGTGAGGGGAGCAGGAGGGAAAGACACCCCAGATGAGGTCCTTGACACTTAACTAGTCCTACTTGTGAGTATCAGTAGCTCAATTAGTATTACCATGGACCCAGCTTCCTCTTGTCTTGGTCCCTTCAATTAGTTGTCATGGCTACAGGGATACAGTACTCTAAGATGGTGATGGGGTGAACATATTATATATACCCTTTCTCTCTCCAAAGTGTCCTTATTTGGCTACCTTCATGTCCTCTCTAAATCTCAAGTTCAAGTGTATGCTTTACCTTCATGTTCTCTTTGAATTTCAAGTGGAAAAGACCACTGGTCTTAGAGGGGTAACTAGTTCTCCATGCTGGCTATGCTAAAATATTTGTGGTGATAATTTTAGACACTTAAAATTCCAGGGCCTTGAAAATGTGTGCTTTTCCCTTCTTGTTGAAATGAATGGGCAGCCTCTGGGCTAACAACCATTCTATGGCCATTTAGATCACGAGATATTTGCTTGCCAAGTGAATAAAGCTATTCCTTATGAAGGATTTTCCTACTTGATTGCAGTACCCAGAATAGCAATTTGTTCACAGTAGAGGTGTGTGTAGTTACCTGTGAATTCTATGAGGAATCGAACTGTGGTGTCATTTGAATTCCAGGCCATTGTATAATCTGTTAAATTGATGATGCTCTGTCAGGTTTAGTCACAAATTCACATTCTTGAGCTTGTATCTTAAAGCTTTTTTCTTTCAAAAAGATGTATTTTTTATGAGGCATGCGTGTAGGACACTGGAACCCTATGAAGTGGCGTTTCTTTTGCTATTGTTAAAGAGAGAGCAAATGGCAAGCCATTAATAAAGCCTGCAGCTCAGTGAACCCCAAGGCATCAGAGTTATATCTATTGCAATTCAGCTTTATTACACTGTTTGGGTCATAGGAGTGAATGATTTGGGCTGAAGTACATAGCAGAAAGGGAAATTGGACACACAGTTGACAATCAGAACCTGAGGATGCACTGAAAAAGCAACTCAGAGCAAAAGCAGGTAGGACTCTCCCAACAGGACCTGGATTAGTGGCTCCTCCTGACATTGAGTGACAGATTTCATTATAGCACCTTACAGTTGGCTGTTTATATTCTTGCATGATATCTAGATCAGCCCCAAGAAGGGAAAGTGGCGATGTCTTACTCTCTCTTCATATTCCCAGTGCTGCTGCAGGACCTGTCCCATAGGATCAGTGCACATTTGTTGGTTTATTGTGTTGCCAGGGATTGAAGTCAGGTCTGGTCCATGTGAGGAAAGCACTCTACCACTGAGTCACACCCCAGCCCCTCACTGGGGATTCTAGGCAGGGGCTCTACCACTGAGTCACACCCCAGCCCCTCACTGGGGATTCTAGGCAGGGGCTCTACCACTGAGCTACACCCCAGCCCCTCACTGGGAGATTCTAGGCAGGTGCTCTACCATTGAGTCACACCCCAGCCCCTCACTGGGGAATACTAGGCAGGGGCTCTACCACTGACCCATACCCTAGACCCTCACTGGGGGATTCTAGGCAGGGGCTCTACCACTGAGCCACACCCCAG
>LOJH01001294.1:19049-46586 GCA_001685095.1 Ellobius talpinus
GAGAGAGAGAGAGAGAGAGAGAGAGCGAGAGCGAGAGCGAGAGCGAGAGCGAGCCCAGTGTGGTTGTGGCTTTGTAAAATCCTTATAAACCACCAGTACTTCTTTGTTTTTTGTGGTGTTTTTTCTTTTCTCTCTAGTCTTGAATGTGCTCTGTAGACCAGGCTGGCCTCCAACTCAGAGATCAACCTGTCCTGCCTCTCAGTGCTAGGATTAAAGGCGTGAGCCACCACACCTGCTGTTTTGCTTGTTCTTGAGACTTAGTCTCTCACTTGTAGATCAGGCTGGCCTCACATTCATGGAAGTCCTCTCGCTCGGGTCAGCTTCCTGTGTGCTGAAATTACTGGCTGGGACCTCCTTACCCAGCTAATCGGCAGTTTTTGCTACGTGTATCTGCCAGCACATGGAAAGGAATTATCCCCCTTCTTTCTGTCAGTGTGTATCACCAGATACCTGGTTTTCTTGTCTTTGCTACTTTGTCTGGAAGTAAAGTAATTATTATAGGTTTCTTCACTATTTCACATCTTTTGTTCTTGACTTTTGCTGTGACTTCTGGAAATCTTTTCCTGTGTGGCTGAGAATGTTCACTCTGATAGTTTGTAGTTTTTAATTGCTAAAGCTGGTTCTTTTAGGTTTATTGGGAAGCTGGTTGTAATGGTATATACCTTTAATCCCAGCACCTGGGGGCACGTGCAGGCATGTCTCTGACTTTGAAGCCAACCTAGTCTACAGAGTGAGATCCAGGACAGACAGAACTTTATGGTGAGACCCCTGTCTCAATTGCTACCCTCAAAAAAAAATTGCTGTCTGTGGGCTGGAGAGATGGACCAGCAGTTAGGAGCACTGGCTGCTCTTTCAGTTCCCAACACGCACATGGCAGCTCATAACTGCCTTAACTCCAGTTCCAGAGGATCCAGTGCCTCTTCTGAGCCTCTTTGGGTACCAGGCAAGCAACCATTTACATATATGCATGCATACATACATATATACATACATATATACGTGCAAAATTGACAAAATATATCTCCTCTGCTACTGTCTTTTTTGTTTCTTAGATCTTCCCGTTGTCTTTGGTCTTGTTGTATTGTTGATTGTTCATCTCTCCACCCTCTGTGTTGTTCCAAAACTGCTGGTTTTGTGCCATCCTCATGCTAGGACTGCAGGTGATCCTTCCTGTATTTTACTTTTCACATGAAGGTACCAGCATTGGAGAAGGCTGGGTTTGCTCCCTGCCAGAGAGACAGAGGAGAGAGAAGGGAATGTGAGCATGAAAATGAACAAATAGGAAGGAGGTTGCCATCTAGGAAGCCATCTTCAGAACTGTCTGCAGCTCTTCCCCTATGTCTAATCTACCTTTTTCACTTTTAGTGACTGTGTGTGTGACAGACAGGCGTGAGCTACCATGTGGGGGCTAGGAATTGAACTGGGTCAACTGGAAGAGCAGCCAGTGCTCTTAACCACTGAGCCACCTCTCCATCCCCCAGCTCTGTATGTTTTGGAAACAGGATGTGCTTCCCAAATCATTGTTTTATTTTTCTTTCTTCCTCCGCTTCCTTTTTAGCATTTACTTACTTGTTTGGGGAGTGGCATGCACACAGCACGTGTTTGAAGGTCAGGTCAGAAGTTCTCCTACCTTGCGGCTTCAGGGATTGAACTCAGGTTGTTGGGCTTGGCAGCAAGTACCTGCAACCATTTCACCAGCTTTTATTTTAAAGATGGGGTCTCTCTATTCCGCCATGCTAGACCTGGAACTAACTATGTAGGCTAGTATAGCCTCTGACTCGCGGAGATCTGCCTCTGCCTCTGAGTGCTGGCGTTACAGGCGTTTACCATCATGTCCAGCAAATTTTTAATCGCTTATGCTTTCAGTCATTTAAATATAATTTTTTAGTTTTCTAGATTGTTCTACAAAGAATCTAGTTATGGTGTATTACATACACATTCTGGCCAGTTTGGATTTTAAGTTCAATTTCAAGACGTGGTAAGGTTTAGATTCTGGACTTTTATTGGATTCCTCTCAGAACCCTTAACAACCAGTTTTGGTTTATTTGAGAGATCTCTGCATCATTCTGGGAGGCAGAAATTTGAATATAGCCCTCTTCAAAACCCTAATAAAGCAAGTAAGAATGCAATTGTCTTCTGAATTCCCAAGGCTGGTTGTTTTTATCCTTCCCTGGACTGGACTAAGATGGACATCTGGGTGGGAATCCCTGTGCTTTCTTATGTGCAGTCTTTCAGAGGCAGTGAAGGTCCTCTGTGAGTGTGCCGAGGATGGGCCTGCAGAGTGGAGAGGCTGGGAAGCGTCACAGAGCCGCTGGCATCATCACATTACCTGTGTCCTAGTCCATCTGGGCCACTCACTACACGCTCTCCTTCCTCAACAGCCAGAATTCTCAAATGAAAAATGTAGAGTGTCCGTGTCCATCTTCCCATAGGGGTAGGAGGACAGGAAGCCAAGTCTCTGTTTAAATCTTCTGGGAGGGTCGGAATTAACTGAGTGCTGGCTGGCCGGACTTTGTGAGCTGTCTGGGGTATGGCTCATCTCCTGTCTGTACAGCTCTCCAGTGTCGTAGGTTCACTGACCAGTCCCCACCAATATGACATCCGGCTTCCATTTGTTCATTACCTTTCAAATGGATTCTTTTAGGTTTTTCAAAACAGGGTTTCTCTATGTAAGAGCCCAGGCTGTGGCTGTCCTGGAACTCACTATGTAGACCAGGCTGGCTTTGAACTCACAGAGATCTGCCTGACCCTGTTTCTCAATTGCTGGGATTAAAGGTGTGCGCCACTACCGCCCTACTCAAATGAATTCTTCTCGGAGCCAAAATTTGCTCCCACGGGCCATAAGCAGGTCATATGGTGTGCCCGTGTGCTGCAGGGTCCTCTGTCAGAGAGTGAGGACTTGAATGCTGAAGGCATAGCTGCCATGTCCATGCAGTGCTGGGACAGCTGCCTCTGCTTTGCTTGGAGGTCGCTGCCAGACACTCTTGTCAGAGGAGAGAGTTTGACTCTTTGCCTTCTTCAGGATTGATGAAGCCCATGATGCCCCAAGAGTCCCTCAGTGGGACTGGCTGTCGCTCTGAAGATCAAAACTGTGTGCCCTCACTCCAAGAGAGAAAAGTGACTGCCATCGACCCAGCTCCTGTGTGGAGCCCAGAGGGCTACATGGCACTGCAGAGCAAAGGCTACTCACTGGCCCACTCGAAGCCTGCCGACACTTTGGCCATGGATATTCATGTCAGGTGAGCTGTCTCCTCCCGCTGCTCTGCGGCTGACGGAAGACTCTGCAGTCCCCATGGAGGGCCCTAGGAAGAGGCCCCATCCCTGGAGACACTGCCTGGGGTGGGTGGAGAGGAGTGCAGTGTGCTTGAATGCTTGGTGTGAGTGGCTCTTTCTGATGGCCAGGCTGATGCTTGGGAAGAACCCTGTGGTCGTCGAACCGTGGGCATGGGGTAAAGGGGCAGTAGGGTGGGCTCAGAGTGGGGTCTGGACTGGCTCCTCCTGTGTGAATGCAGGAGCTAGCCCTGTGACCCCTAGGCCCAGGCTCACAGACTCCCAGGCTCCAGCTTGTTCATTGCTTCAGGGGATTGCCAGCTCCTCTCTGTCTCCAGGGTGGTCTACCTGAGCTGCCACTGCCATCTCCACGCTCACGGACTCCAGGGGCCACCGAGCAACGTGTCTTAAGCTAGAGCAAATGTTTGCTTGTGTTTTCCTTTCTTTTTAAAAAAACATTTTTTTTCTTTAAAACAAAACAAAAGCAAAACTAAGCCCTGTTCAGCATGGAAACCAGGAACCAAGCTCCAATCACATTGACTGATTTTTCTGGTTCCTTTTCAGGAGTGAAAGGTCTTACTCTGCCTCTCCCGGAAGGGCAGGGGCCATAAGCGCCCAGCGCGGTCTCTTTGAGGAGAGAGGGGACGAGTACTTGAGTGCTTTTGACAAGAAGGCCCAAGCAGACTTTGACAGCTGTATCTCTTCTCAAAGAATAGGCCAGGAGCTTTTATTTCCACCCCAGGAAAATGTTCAGGAGGTGGGTGCTCCAGGGGGGCGTACCCCAAACCTCAGGTGTTCCCCATTGGAGCCCGACTTTGTCCCAGCCGAAAAAAAGCCAGAGTATGGCAGTTGGGATGTTGACCACCAGCCAAAGGCTGCAGATACAGCCAATAGTGTCGAGCTGGAGGCACCTCGGGAGGAGCCATCCTTCCATGCTTCCTCTTGGGAGAAGGAAGGGAGCCCCAAGAAACAGCCAAACCCAGAGCCCGAGTGGACACCTGAGCCCCGGAGCCAGCACCAGGAGCAGCCAGGCAGGACCCGGAGGTCAGGACCCATCAAGAAACCTGTCCTCAAGGCCCTGAAGGTAGAAGAAAAGGAGAAGGCACTGGAGAGGGTCAGGCAGGGCCTGGGAGAGGAGAGCTCCCAGCTGCCCGTAGACCAAGAGCCTGTGTGCAGGGCAGAAGAGGACGAGGATGAGGAGAACAGCCCTGCCCTGGCCAATGTCTCCTCTTCTGCCCTGGAGGACAAGGCTGCTGTCCGGGCTGGGTTTGCTCATGAGGCCAGCAAGCTGGATGAAGCTGCAAAGGTTGATAAGACCTGGGAAAGCAGGCCCTCGAGGGAGGCCACCGATGTTCCCCCAACCAAGAGAAACAACTGGATCTTCATTGACGAGGAGCAGGCCTTTGGGGGCCGGGGCCAGGTCCGCAACCGTGGCCGTGGCTTTAGGGAGTTCACCTTTCGAGGCGGCCGGCCTGCTGGCAGCAACACAAGTGGTCTGTGTGGCACAGGTGTCCTTGGGTCTCGTAGTGTGTACAGTGGTGGCCAGCGCAATAGCCGGGGCAGGGGCCTTCGTGACTTCCCCCCGCCAGAAGACTGCCCCAGAGCCAAGCCCAGGCGCCGCATCGCCAGTGAGACCCACAGCGAGGGCTCTGAGTATGAGGAGCTACCCAAGAGGCGGCGTCAGCGGGGCTTGGAGCCTGGCCATGATAGCATGCTCCTTGAAAGGGACGAGGGTCCCCTGAAGAAGGACTCTTGGCGCTCCAACAGGACTTACACAGAGGACCAGGGTGGCCTAGACACCCGCAGCCGGGGACCCCGTACCTGTGGGAGAGCCCTCCCACCTCGCCTAAGCAACTGCAGCTATGGCCGCCGAACCTTTGTCACCAAAGAGCCTCCCCACTGGCAGAGCAGGAGCCCAGGCAGTTCCTGGCAGGAATATGGCCCTTCTGACCCATGTGGCCCACGGCGAACCACTGACAGAGATTACATCCCAGACTCCTACAGACACTCTGACACATTTGGCACCAGGGTCTTTGAGGACAGCCGCATGGAGGACAAGAGGTCCTTTTTCCAAGATGACCACGGGGCAGATTCTGAAAATGCGGAGAACAGGCCCTTCCGTCGGAGGCGGCCACCACGCCAAGACAAGCCCCCTCGCTTCCGGCGCCTCCGTCAAGAGCGGGAGTCCCTGGGCCTGTGGGGACCTGAGGAAGAGTCCCACCTGCTGACAAGTCAGTGGTCAGGCCGTTCCAAACTCTGTCCTGGGGACAAGAGTGGTCCTGGAGGTCACAGATCCCCAGAGCTTTCCTACCAGAACTCTTCTGATCATGCCAACGAAGAGTGGGAGACTGCCTCTGAGAGCAGCGACTTCAGCGAGCGCAGGGAGCGGCGAGAAGGCCTTGCAACTGAGCCTGAAGCACAAGGGGATGGTGGCCTGTCAGGGGCCAGTTTGGGTGAGAAGAAGGAGCTGGCCAAGCGGAGCTTCTCCAGCCAGAGGCCCCTGGCTGACAGACAGAGCCGCAAGCTGGAGCCGGGAGGGTTTGGGGAGAAGCCTGTTAGGCCAGGTGGGGGTGAGACTTCCCCCCGCTGCGAGAGCCAGCAGAGTGGGACGCCTCTGAAAGTCAAAAGGTAACACACCAGCACCATCGCGGGTCCTTTGTCGTTGTCCTGTTTGCAGCAGCACCAAGTCCATGCATGCACGCCCTGCCAAGCCTGGCGGCCCTGGCCGCTGTGTGTGAGCGTCTCCATCATTTGCTCCTGCATTGCTTGTCCGCTTCTCCATGGTGTGTCATTGTTGATGTCATTGTGGCTTGATCAACTAAACCCAAAGTGCCCCCATACCCTGTCCCCCACAGTCCAACCTCCGAATGTATTCTCAGCCCTATAGCGATGACTGTTGCCTGTGTGGTGCCTGGAGAGCCCTGCCCAGTCTACCTGCTTGTTCCTGCTTGGAGCTGGCCAGGAGACATCACTCGCCTTTTGACCATGTGGAGATAGCTCTTAGCTTTAGTGGTCCTGCTTCCCTCTTGCTGCCTGGGCAGGTCTGGAGCCACCAGGAGTAGAGGAGAGCAGGCTGCTTGCAGCCCATGAACCTGGTTCTCAAACTGGAAGCTTTTGGGTAGAATAGTAGTCTGTTAGGTATTGGCCCATTGCCCAGGCTTGCTTGAAGATGAGCTTGCTGCCCAGTCAGTGCCTCAGATTGAGGTTCCAGGGAATGCGCAGAGGTTTCACCCCTCCTGTCCTCATAATTTAGGGTTCACAGCTAGGGTGTACATACCCTGAAAAAGTTTACCCAAGAAAGCGTCTGTTGTTTCAAGTGACCACACTCCAGCCCCCACAAGGCATCATGAATGTGCTCAAAAGCCCTTCAGCAAAGAAAGCCTGTGCAGAAAGGCTGGTGGCCCTGTCCTGGGTGCGCTTACCCAGCCTCTTCTCCCCACTGCAGTCTCCTGCAGGCAGCATGCAGTGGATGGGTCGGGGTTGGAAAGCTGGGAAGGGGATGCTGACAACTGCCTTCCCCTGTCCAGGTGGAGCCCTGGCCCACAGAACTGAACCAGCACATAGCATGTACTGTCCGCAGGCCCTCTTGACCCTTGACAGCTCAACAGAAGAAACAGTTAGATAGCTGCTGTGTCTGTGTGGGGCCTTGTGCACTGGGAGTTTTTTCTCATCCCTCTTCTCTAGCCTTTGAGTGATGGTGAACTCATGAGCTCCCCTTCCTTTGCAGGTCTCCAGAAGAGGCCTTGCCTGGAGGCCTTGGTTGCAGCGGTGGCAGCCACTCATCTTATGCCTTGGAGCGGACCACTCATGCCAGCTCCGACAGTCCTGAAGCCACCAGTAAGAAAGCAGAGAAGGAGGCCGCCTTAGCTACCCAGAGGGCTGGTGAGCAGCAGGAAGAGGCCCGGAAGCAGTTTGACCTGGGCTATGGAAGTGAGTTGGGGCTGGGCTCTGGAGCTTGGAGTGAGGGAAAGTGCAGAACAGTTCGGACCCCTGTCTTATGATGCTTCTAGCCTCGCTGAACCCGTAGCCACATGTCTGGCAAATAAACAGAACTGGGTCTGTGAGTCTGCAACTTTAAAGACCGTTTTCTCCATCATGGTGCCTGAGCACCTTTGGGTTGTGCTTACGATGTCTCCAGGCAGTTAGGCAAGAGAAGGGTGGGGCACCCTGTCCAGGCTTCCATAGGCACCAGTGAGATTGCTCTTTGGTAAGTGGACTTCTGAGCCAGGCATGTGCTGGGTTCCAGGTGCCTGGAACATGACTCGCCTGTTCTTTCTTGTGACTTTTGGTTCAGATGCCATCATTGACAACTGCGGGTCCAGCCCCGGAGAGGAGAATGAAGTGGGCTCCATGGTGGGCGAAGGCTTCATTGAAGTCCTGACTAAGAAGCAGCGCCGCCTGCTGGAAGAGGAGAGAAGAAAGAAGGAACAGGCTGCTCAGGTGAGAGCCACTGGCCAGAGGACAGCCTGGGTGGAAGAAGGGAGAGTCAGGCGCGCATTACCTCCCACCCTGCCACTGCTGTCCTCAAGACAGACAGCAGGAGATGGAGTAACAAAGAGGCTGACCTGTTGGGGTCTAATAATAACAACCAAATGTCACCTCGGGTCTCAGCACCCTTTTTCTTCAATGTCCCAGCCTGGCTTGGTGACTCCTGTTCCTGTAAGTCTCAGGGGCCCAGAACCCTGTGCCAAAATGCTTGAGACTTGGTACTTCATTCTGTGAGCCTGCTCCTGGGCCTGTCTGAGATTTTGAAGACAAGTGTCAGGCATCTCAAGTTAGTCCAAGTAGTGTTGTGAGCCAAGACACTTTTCCCAGGAGAATTAGTCATCTCTCATGTCTTAGGCTAGACTTCATTAGCCTCTTTTTTTTCCTAGGTCCCTGTCAAAGGTCGAGGCCTTTCATCACGTATTCCTCCTCGGTTTGCCAAAAAGCAGAACAGCCTGTGTCTGGAGCAAGGCGATGTGGTCGTGCCTGGCAGCAGCCTGGGCACTGAGATCTGGGAGAGCGGCAGCCAAGGTGAGGTGGGTGCCCAGCTCAGAAAAGGCCGGGCTCGTTTCCAAGAGTCACGCCTTTGAGCCTGGAGCATGAGTGGCCCCGGCAGAGCTGGTGTTGAGAGTCACTGAGGCAGCTGCTGCAGAAGTCGCGGGCGGTTGACATCCCTGGTTCCAGTACGGTAGACTAAGAGAGCCAGTAGCAAGCGTTAACTAGAGGAAGGATGGCAGATGGCAAGGAGGGGTTAAGGAATGCCCTTCTCCAACAGGAGGAAAGGGGCAAAGTTCAGACTAAAGTAAGTGTGCTTTCCTTAAAGTATTTTTTTTGCTTATTATGTCCCACTCAAAGCTGTGCTTCTGAACTTTTCGTTTAAAATGTAAAGCCATTCCAGATGATCAGATTGTTCTTGAAGTCCTCCTTCAAGTGGGGCCTGCTGTGAATTGGAAGATTGTAGTTGACTGGAAGGTTTTCTGTGGCTTGCAGAGGAGCTAGGAGAGCCCACTCTACAGAACAATAGCTGATGACTCCAGGCTGGGACAAATGCCGCAATGGCTGACTTAAGTTCCTGCAAGTCTGGTTTTTCATAGTTTCACTCATCCTCATTCCTGGTGAAAACTTTGTTTATAGTATTTAGCAAAACAATGCCACATGGTGTTCTACCTGGTCAAAGACAAAACAATGGGTAGAGGTGTGCCTGGGTGCTTGCTTAGCATGGTGCAAGTGGATCGCCAGTGTGCATATGCAGTAAGTTCCTAAAACTACCAGCAGCCAGATTGGCATGGCAGCATGCTGCGGACTGAAGAGCAGTCGTCTTCTGCGGTGCTGTTGTTCAGACCAGGCCCCTGTGTGTATGGCTTTGAAGGGCATAGACATTTTCTGGGCTCCGGCTCTGGCTTTGGTTGGGTTCTGGGAAAGGTCTGTGGGCTTACTGAATTGAGCTGTGTCTGCTTGGACCTTTCAGGGACTTAGAGAAGCTGCTGACTCGCAGCTTTGCTGCAGGGTGGTATCCGCATAGGGCCAATGGAGAGGTGAAGGGAGGGAGAACCAGGGAGTGCACGGGTGTGGGGTGCACTCCTTTAGTCTCAGCATTCAGGAGGCAGAGACAGGCGGGTCTGTGAGTTCCAGCCAGACCTATAGAAGACCCTGTCTAAAAAACAGCTTTCCTTCTCCATGGAGCCCCCTACACCTCCCACAAAAAACAACAAAACCAGTATAAAATGGATTAGATATGGGTTTTTCACGTCTGTGTTTGTTTACATCTGAAGGTTGTTGAGGAAAACTCTCGGCAGTGCCTGGATCGGGTCCAGTCACAAAGGGCATGCAGAGCACCCGGGCAGTGGGTCCGTAGCTTGTTGTTTCAGTGGGTGTCCACACCAGTGGAAGGGAACTCATAAGCCTGTGTCTTCCAGACTGCCTGTCTCTCTGGTGCCCTGACTCTGTTTCCTCTCCTTGGCAGCCCTCCCTGTGCAGGGCGCAGCCAGCGACTCGTGGAGGAAAGCTGTTACTGCCTTCAGCAGCACTGAGCCTGGCACCTCAGAGGTGAGTGCCACCACCACCCACCAGCCCTGCTGTTACAGGGTGCCCTGCTGTTGCAGGGTGCCCTGCTGTGGTCCCTAGCTTGTCATCCTCGTTAGCCTTGGTCTCTGGTTTCTGTGTGGTGCCTGTGTGAGCAGAGAGACAAGGAAGAGACAAGGATTGAAAGCCACCTTTGAGCTGGTCTTAGCTGGCACCTGTATGCTTTGAGTCAAATCTGTTTGGGAGCCTTGTCTCAGCCCATGCCGTGTCTGGTGGTCATGAGCTTGAGTGGCATTGATGCTTTCATTAAGCTGGGCATGTGCCATGGGCCAGCCACTGTCACCAGGTCGGGACTGGAGTTGGTGGACGTTGGTGGATGGGGAGGAGTGCCAGTGCTGCCCACACACAGGCTTGCCTCCTGGATGCTTGTGCTTTGCAGTTTTGGGACAGGGCTCTAACCTATTTTGTGCTCTGCACAGCAGGCTTTTAAGAGCAGCCAGGGAGATAGTGGCATTGACTTGAGTGCTGAGTCTCGGGAATCCTCCGCGACCTCCTCACAGCGCAGTTCCCCGTATGGTACACTCAAGCCAGAGGAGATGAGCGGGCCTGGCCTGACAGAATCCAAGGCCGACAGCCACAAGGACCAAGCTCAGAAGCAGTCTGAGCACAAGGTAACCTGAAAGTCCCCTACATGGGGCCAGGGCCTGGGCGGAAGGGGCTTCTCTTTGTCTTGTCTTCCTTGATGCCAAGGGCACCTGGAAGCCTGTGTGTCTCAGCCTCTCTGCTTTCTCACCCAGGACTCAGAGCAGGGGTCTGGACAGAGCAAGGAGCACAGACCAGGACCCATCGGCAACGAGCGCTCCCTGAAAAACAGAAAGGGCTCGGAGGGGGCCGAGCGCCTGCAAGGGCCCGTTGTCCCGCCTGTTAACGGGGTGGAGGTTCATGTGGACTCCGTGCTGCCTGTACCACCCATTGAGTTTGGAGTCAACCCAAAAGTGAGCTTCACTTTCACTCTTTTCTTTGTTTTTTGTGCTTAGGTGGACAAATAGGATTGTCTCCTAGAGGGGGAACAAAAAAGAAGCTGAGCATTCTTTTGGGAAGAGTGTTGGTACAGAGTCAGGGATAGGCAGGTATTACGGGGTTTTGTAGACGACCAGGGTAGAGAGAAGTCAGATGACTTCCTTTCTTGTGTGTGGTCACCCCTCTTGTAGCTCTGGTGAGTGTTGCATAGTGGACAGCCTCATTGGTGTGGGCCCAGTGAAAGGTGAGCTGGGCGGGGCTTAGACACCGTGTACCCTTCTCTTCCAGGACTCTGATTTCAACCTGCCACCTGGCTCTGCTTCTGGTCCTGTAGGGAATCCAGTTGCCAAGCTTCAGGATGTCTTAGCTAGTAATGTAAGTCAGCATGTCCTCCTCCAGCTCTGCCCACACCCATGCTGGCTGCTCCGTGGTGGGACTGTTGCTAGGTTTGGGGACCTTTGGCTGGAGCTGCTATCAGTCCTCTTAGAGTCTGGGCTATTTGGCTTCCTTAGCTCCTCCAGTCTCCATTTTGGGCCAGCTGTGGTACAGACTGCTCTCCACAGGGAGAGAGCCCAGGCAAGCGCTCTAACACTGAGTCACACACGCCCATCCTCATACTGGCCTTTCATGGCCACTGGGTAACAGTGGTTAAGCAAGGTTACCTCCTGGAGGCTGCTCTCCCCCACTGGTACTCAGAAGAGGGAGCTTCAACCTTGTGAGCTGCTTGGAGAAACGGTCAACTGCATTCCTTGATCTGTCCTCTGTAGATCTACTGGATGAGGGAGGACACCCAGGCAGCATTCCCAAGAGGGTTGGAAAACGTTGCCAGGCATTGAATGAAAACAGTTAGGGTTCAATGTGTTTGAAAGACTGCTAGCCAGGTCTCCTGACTTTGGGAATCCTGAGTGAATTGTTACAGTTGGCTAATAAGCCCAGCACTCTGCGGTTTGTCCAATGACTGCATTTCCAACATGTGTTGTGTTAGGAGGGCCCAGAGAGCTGAGTGACAGTCACCACTTTTGCTCTCTGAACCTGGCCATCTCCCAAACCAGGCATTAGGTTTCTGCCAAACCAGGTACTTGGGAGAGAGGGAGAGGAGAGGGAGTGTGTGTGTTGGGACATGACTGTCGAGGACTAGTAGAGTGGGTGTGGAGGTGACACTGAACTACGCAGCCTGCTCTAGGTAGTCTGGTCATGGCGGTGTTCAGATGAGCAGCTACCCCGTGTCCCTGAGCCCTGCCTATGCCCATGACTTCCTTGCTCTCCTCTCCAGGCAGGACTGACGCAGAGTATCCCCGTCCTTCAGCGAGATCACCACATCCAGAGAGCCATCGGCCTGTCCCCCATGTCTTTCCCCACGGCAGACCTCACATTGAAGGTAAAGTCAGGCCTGAATTGGCCTAGGGTCCTCACCAGTGCCTCAGCTTATGTCGAGGTACAGAGGGAACCCTTCTGCGCCCCTGGCTTAGATTGCCACTGTCCCCTTTGTCCCCAGTAGTAATTTGCATCCCTCCCCTCCTCTTGCTTCCAAAGATGGAGTCTGCACGCAAGGCTTGGGAAAACTCCCCCAGTTTGCCGGAGCAGAGCTCTCCAGGAGGTGCAGGCTCGGGCATCCAGCCTCCTTCCTCTGTGGGCGCCTCCAACGGAGTCAGCTACAGCTCCTTTGGTGGAGTGTCCATGCCACCCATGCCTGTGGCTTCTGTAGCACCTTCTGCTTCGATGCCAGGTATCACATCCCCTGAGCCAGGCTCGGGAGCCTTCTCCATTCGCTATGGAGAAAAGCTGGATTATCAGCTCTGTGCTCTCACAGAGTGACGCTTGATTGTAGTTAGGGTTACAGCTTCCCACATGCTCTATTGTGGGAGGAAGGATTGCTGTACCATAGGGAGGGAGTGGCCAGAGAGGTGTGGCAGAGATATGGCTTTGAGTCAGACCCTGGTTAATGTCACCTTCCTGGTGAGCTACTCATCTCTCCTATAAAGCAGGCTGGTGACCCTGTACCATGGGGTGGCTGCACCCATGACTCAGGGGCTTAAACTCAGGTCCTCCATTGCTGGTACCTGTTCTGCTGCTTTTACTGTCATTATGCTTGTTACTGGGGATTTTGAGGGCCCAGCTGCCACGGTCTCAGTGATGTAGTTCCAATAGATCCTTCTGACCCTCCACTGTGGACTCAAAGCAGGGAGATGAAGAGGACAGAGACTGAGAGACCTGAGCAGCTCTCTTCCATAGTAAATAGCCCTCCCAAAGACCCGGCCCCGCTGGTGAGTGGTTAAGTGGTTAGGAACTCTGCTCCTGCACTGCCTGGGTTGCCTGAGGTGTGTGTTACAGCAGAGAATCACACAGCCTCTGCTCACACGTGTCCTCAGCCCCACTGAGTCCCCTGGGGAACGTGGCCGTGTGCAATAGGGAGACTTGATCCTTTTCTTCCTTGTCTGCCTCCAGGCAACCACCTCCCACCTCTGTACCTGGACGGCCACGTATTTGCAAGTCAGCCCCGGCTGGTTCCTCAAACGATACCTCAGCAGCAGAGTTACCAGCAGGTGAGGGTAGGAAGCCAAGTGGCCAGAGGTCAGAGACAGTGTGGCTTTGGTCTCTCTGCATTTCTTTGCTGGTGATCTTGCCCCCTGCCCCATGTGATCCCCAGCACTGGCAGACCACAGCACCCAGAAAGTGTTTGTAGAAAGAATTTCTGAGAGAGAAAGAGGCATGGAGTTAACACCCCACATACTGTTACTTGCTTCTCAGAGTCCTTGCTTCTCTTAGCTGAGGTCAGCTGCAGTGGGGGCACATTGGCTCTAGGGGTCCTGAAAAGTCTGGGTCTCGGCACAGATGCATTAGAAAAAGAGAGTTTTAGGAAACAGGCAGGGTGTTGCCTTTGCACAAGATTGACATTCCGTGTGTACTGAAGGCCAGTCTGTTTTGGAACCTCCTCCAAAGACTGATGCTGGCCTCCTACACACCACGGTGGCATTCCTTCCTACTGCGAGTCTTGATCCAGAGGATGGGGCTGTCCACAGCTCTCAAGACATGTTGTGCTTAGTTTTCCAAGATTTTGATCCAACTAATGAATCTTAGTGCTCCCTTTTATTCTTTAAAGTGTTGTTTTCAGTTTATGATATGGGTGTTTTGCTTGCACGTTTGTCTATGCGCTATGTGCATATACTGCCAACAGGCCAGAAGGCGGCATCAGATCCTCCAAACTGGATTTACAGACAGTTGTTCGCAAACTGAACCCAGGTCCTTAGCAAGAACAAGTGCTTTTAGCCACTGAGCCATCTTTCTAGCCCCTATGATTTTTGAGTCTTATCTCTAGTCCAGGATGACCTATAACTCACTATTTAGCCCTGGCTGACCTGGAGCTTAGAGAGGTTTTCTAGCCTCAGACACCCACAAACTGTTGTTACAAGTGTGAGACACCACACTCACCTTGCACGTATCTGCCCCATTGATGTGTATGCCTGGCTGGATTCATTTCTACTGTGCACTGTCCCAGTGTTAGGGCTCCACCATGCCTTGTCTTGCTGCTGATCTTTGGCTGTGGGAAGCTAGATCAGATGTGTTGGGACGCACCCTTGCTGACAGGCCAGGAACAGGTGGGGAGGCGTGTTGGGATCAATGCAGTCATCACCTGGTTCCTCTTTGCAGGCTGCCACTGCCCAGCAGATCCCGCTCTCCCTCCACACATCTCTGCAGGCCCAGGCGCAGCTTGGGCTGAGGGGTGGGCTCCCTGTCTCCCAGTCCCAGGAGATCTTCAGCTCACTGCAGCCTTTCAGGTGAGAGATACTCCGTGCTTCCCTGCTGTGCTTGCCTGTGCTCCTCTGCCAGGTAATGTTCTTCCTGTGCCCATCCTTCCTACCCAGTGCCAACTCCTACCCCCACACCCCACTCCTACTCAGTATGCATGATCGCCTCAGCTTTGGGCATCATTGCGTCTTCCTGGGCCTGCCACAGCTTGGGTGTGTTCATGGTCCCCAGATCAGCAGTGTTGGGCTCGTCCAGGCCCTCTGAATAGTTTCCAGGGGAGTCGGATCTGTGCGCGAGCCCTCGTCACTGCTCACCAGTGCTGACGACAGCTAACGTCCATCTGGCTTTTGCAGGTCTCAGGTGTACATGCATCCCAGCCTGTCACCGCCCAGCACTATGATCCTCTCTGGGGGCACGGCTTTGAAACCCCCATACTCTGCGTTTCCTGGCATACAGCCCTTGGAGATGGTGAAGCCACAGTCCGGCTCACCCTACCAGCCCATGAATGGAAACCAGGCACTGGTCTATGAGGGCCAGCTCGGCCAGGCTACCGGCTTAGGTACCTCCCAGATGTTGGATTCCCAGCTTCCACAGGTCAGTTTGCTTTTCTCTCAAGCCCCTGCCTTCCTCAACTCTCTCAGCTGCCCCCTATGATGTCATGTGTATCTCTCTGCTGCAGAGGCTCTTCTCGTTGTCCCCACAACACTATGTTCTACTGACCTAACTTTCCTCAGAGCTCTGTTGGAGAGACGTTTGCAGCCCCCAGATGGAGGCTGTGGGAATGGAAGTGGGTCAGGTGACTTTGTTCCTCCCTTCCAGTCTCCGCCTGAGCCTGAGCCTTAGATGGCAGGCCTGCCCTCTCCGCATGTTGGAGCTTTCTACTGGCCAATTTGTCATTGGGCCCTTCCTTCTTGTGGGCTCCTGGTTGATCCTCTTAACTCCATTTTGATGCCCTTGACCATGCCCACAGTGTTGGTCATACATAATCACTAGCTCTACCTTTTTGACTAATAGCTCCCAATGGTCCAAACCCACACTACTGGAACGAGCTCTCCTCTCAAACCCGTGGCATGGCTTGTTTTTTCCCCAGGGTGTAGACCCTCAGAGCCATGCGCTCCCTCTGTCTGCCATCAACCCTACATCCGAACAGCCACTTCTTGCTTGCTGCTTCTCCCATGCTGCCCCCCCCATTGCCTTGCTTCCCATCACCAGAGAAACAGGCAGTGATGGTCCATAGAGGCCCGTGGTCACACCTCCCTGCCTGTGTGCTTCTGGCTCACAGCAGCATCCTATTCCTAGGAAGCCCCCCTCATCCTGCAGGCCACCCTGGCTAGTACCCTTCTCTTTCCTATCAGTGTAGATATAGGCTCAGTGCTGCGTCTAATTGAGGGTCCTCTTTGGACTGTACCCCAGCCACCCATTATAGCACCCCCAGTCGCCCCCACTCTTCAAGTTATCTTTTCCACACTATTATCCCTAGCTCTCCTTTCTCCTCACGCCCTCTTCTCACCTTCACCGGCCCCTGCTGCTGTCTGATTGTGGATGTCACCTTCACTCCTGTCTTTGCTCTCCTTTCTGGTCATCATCCAGGCACTGCCCATTCCCAGATTCCTTTCTACAACCCTTGTCTTCTACTGGCAGCTCCAGCATGCTGGGTCCCTCTCATTCTGCTCATCAGTCTCCGTTATCCCCCATTTTACTCCTATCATTGCCTCTGCTGGTCCTTCAGGTGCTCCTGCTACCTCTGCCTTCAGGAAAGACTTGGTGTTTGTGTCACACGCATCCTCACTACCCGTGCCATGCTGTCTCTACAGGGACTTAACTCTTTGCCCCCTTTGCCCGTGGTTCCCAAAAGACTGCAGTGAGTATAGCAGCCCAGGCATCTCTTGCTTGACTTTATCTGTCCCTGCTGGACTCTGCTCTGAGGTCCTGGTGCCACCACAAGTCTCGGTGATGCAATTCCAATAGATCCTTCTGACCCTCCACTGTGGACTCAAAGCAGGGAGATGAAGAGGACAGAGACTGGGAGACCTAAGTGGCCCAGCCCTGCCCCAGTGCTTAACCACACCCTGCCCCCCCCCATCTTTTTCATGATCACTTGGGCCCTGTGGGAGCCGCTGTTCTGCTGTCTGGTATGCTCCAGAAGGGTCTCTGAGGCTCCAGTTTGGTCTTGTTTTCTGCCACTGTTGGTGCAAAAGAGTGTGCCACACATCTTTGGGCCACACAAAGGGACATAAGGAGAGACTTCCTGAGCAGCTTCCCTTGGGGGAGCTCTCTGCTGTCTTCCCCTACAAGCCTGCACTCTGAGTGCCATCTGACCATGTGACATGTGATACATGTGTCATGTACAGCGTTCTGTCGTCACTGCTCAAGTCTGCAGGTTAACCCTGTGGCTTCCCCAACATCCTGTCTGTTTGGTGAAAGCGCCAAGGCCTAAGGACACACAGCCACCTATAGGTTCCCTGACCACCCAGGAGTGCTGTGCACACTCCCACCTCTATGCTTTAGCTTTCTCCCCAGGTTCATTCTGCCCCTTGACTGTCCTGTGACCCAACAGCTCACTATGCCACTGCCTCGGTATGGCTCCGGGCAGCAGCCACTGATCCTGCCACAGTCCATTCAGCTGCCTCCAGGACAGAGTCTCTCTGTTGGGGCCCCCCGAAGGATTCCTCCACCTGGCTCCCAACCACCGGTCCTGAACACCAGCAGAGAGGTAAAGGTGGTTCCAGAATGGGGGTTTGTTCAAATGAGACTTCTAGAGCAGAGCTGATTACAGAGAGTGCAGGCTCCCAACCTCATGTGGCTTTCTCACACTGCAAGGTCTGCAGAGTCCCAGAGTCTCCTTTTGTGTGTGTAAACTAGACAGGTTCTGGCATGTGAACAGTGTGTAGCCACTGCCTCAGCCAATGGGGAGGAGCCACTTGGAGCCACCACAGATGCAGGGCCCAGACTCTTGAATAAACACAGGAGTCTGCACTTCTTATCAGGTCGCTGGAGCTCTGATGTGGCTGGTTTCTAAGTGATGGTCCATGGAGGAAAAAAAAAATTAGCACTAGGAGACAGCCGTCCCTTCAGCCTGGTTGGGGTTGGGACCACTGTGGGCTAGGCTGTCTCTGGGCTGCTGAGTGACCGTGTTGCTTCTTGACTACTTTAGTCCGCTCAGATGGAGCTGAAAGGCTTCCACTTTGCCGACAGTAAACAGAATGTTCCTTCCGGAGGCTCTGCACCATCCCCGCAAGCCTACAGGTAAAGATGAACCCTAGGGGTGGGGGCCCATTGCTAGGTCTTCCATAAATCGCTCCCAAGAGCTCTTGTGTCCGGGGAGAATGGCGGCAGCACTGCAGCATGGCCCCTTCACATACCCTGGCATCACTGCGGCATGTAGCGTGCTGTGCTTTAGTTAACTCTGGCAGAGGGAGTCCTATAGGGAAGCCGGGTTTGATCTACAGAGTAAGATGTTCAGAGAAGTGAGAGGGGTGTCAGCCTTAGCCCCAAGGTCTCGTATCCAAGCTTACCCTCTGACCCCTCTCAGAGAACTTTTTAGTGCTAGGTGTGGGTGGCCTTTCTTCCCATACCACAGACTGGTGCCCACTGTTTTCCTTAGTAACCACCCATGTTCTCCTTGGCCTGATTCAGAGGTATCTGGGTTGTGCAGGAGCTCCTGGTCCCCGTGCTGGGTTAGGGACATAGCTCTAGCCCTGAGCCTGATGGTGTGTGCAGCCTGGTGCCTTGTGTTTACACACGGAATGGGACAAACAGGCAGAGTCCTGCCTCCACTGTGACTGTTTGACCTGATACTCGGCTGTGTTGGACCGGAACTTAATTCCGTTGTATCACCTCCACAAAGGGGGGGTTGATGGACACCCCCAGTTCCTCTTATTCTATGTTCTTGCTGTTGCAGCTTCTTTTTGTTTGTGCATGAGTGCATTTAGTTTTGCTGCCATTACCTGGCAGCAGGCCCATTTAGCAGAGCTGTGTGGAGGACAGCCCAGCACAGTGTGCATGGAGGGAGGAGGAAGGAAGCTTCAGAAAGGAGCCCACACCATAGTTCTGCCTGCCCAGTGTGACTGCAGTAGCTTGGGTATAGTAGGGAAGCAGCTTTGTCCTCGGAAGAAACTGTTGGCTCTCTATCTGCAGATTGGAAATATTTGGGAGGGGAAGGGACCAAAAATGTCTTCTTGTCCTCATTGCTAAGCAACATAGTGTACGTACTATCTACATAGTGTTGGTATGCAGTCTAGAGAGGAGTTTTCAAGTATATAGGAGGAGCTGCGTATTGTGGGTCAGTGTAGAGCATATGCTTACTTGAACTCATGAGGCCTATTACCAAACGAGAGCTTACTGGAGAACATGGCTAGGTCACATGTAAACACCATGTTAACTGTCTGAGGGATTTGAGTCTTCATAGTGGGGTATCTCTGAGGTCCTAGGAACTATCTCTTTAGAGGTGGAGGGGCTGTTGGATGTCATGTCACAGACATCATGGTGACCAGAGAGATTGCTGTGACTTGTATAGTTTCCCAAGGTTTTGAGAAATGGGGCAACTGAGATGTATATTCCTTGCAAAAAAGGGAGTCCTTGGTCAGAAATTGCAGGGGTATGCTGTCTACAGGGTGGCTTTTAGCAAGGTGGTGGTACCCAGCACCACACAGCTGCACACTCAAGACACTCACTGACATCTGCCTAGTATTCTTTCGGACACAGGACCTTTCTTCTTCAAACATCTAAGGGGTCTGGGGACTAAAAGCAGTTGTGGATTCCTCCCCTTCCCCGATGGAGAGCCGATGAGAAAACTCCTGTTGTAGTTCCTTGGTGCTGGTTGCAAGCCTTTATCTGGGCACTGCATTACACTAGTCCAGATGCTCCACAGTCTGAGGATGGCCACCGTCTGCCTGTTCACAGCAAGGGCTGCATTTCCTCTCCTGGGTGTGTCTCCTGGAAGTGCCGAGAGACACTGGTGACCACCCTTCTCCCCATCCTGTGTTCTCAACTGTCTCAGGTCTCTGTTTTCTGTCTGCTAGGGCCTCTGACCAGAGGGCCCTCCCTGGCTCGATCTGCCTCTGCTGCTAGGCTTTGACTCCATCTCTGTGGTGACACGTGTGTATTCTCAACCCTGCCTTTGGTTTTTTCAGGCCTAGCTCTGCTAGCCCCAGTGGGAAGCCCTCTGGATCAGCAGTTAACATGGGCTCTGTGCAGGGACACTACGTTCAACAGGTAGAAGATGGCTTTCCAGACCCTGCAGCCCTGGACACTTAGGCCTGTCTCCCAGCGCCATAGGAGAGGGGACTGTCCATCTGATGGATGCTTTTTAATAAAAATAGGGAAATATGCCCTAGTGCCTGGAGCTGGGCCACCTGAGTCCCTTCTGGCGAAAGCATTTCTCTTGATGGGTATCTGGATCATTCCTTGTCCTGCAGAGAAGGGAAGATACTGGTTCCCACGAGAGGTGATGCCAGAAGGAGTACTATCCCCAGCCATTTGAGGCTGTCATGGCGCTCTAGGAGACCTGTTTAGGCCTGGGTTAGCTCAGAGGCTGGAGTGTGTGTGTGTGCTAGCTTTAGTGAGTGGTGTAGCATGTCTCTGTCTGCCTGGGTGGGATCATAGTTGGGGTGCAGCTTCCCCCACTGTGGGGATCCCTCAGTGTCTTTCCGTGTAGGCCCTTTTCTCTTCCTCCTGTAAAGCTGGGCTGGGGCTTGATAAATTTGTCACTGGCAGTTGGAGGTGTGAGAGTGATGGCTCTCTTTTCACCCCTCTTTCCCAGGGTTCCTTGGTGGGACACACCTCCTACTATGGAATGGTTTCTGACCCTTTCACCCAGAGCTCAGGGGTAGAGCACCTCCCTAGCACATGTGAGGCCCTGGATTCCATCCTTGGCACTGACAAAAAGACAGAAAACCACCCAACAAAGCTTCTTCCCAGAATTTAGACCAAATGAGGAGCAGACCTGCAGTGGTCACTTCCCTGTGCAGAGCTGCGGACAAATGGAACCCTGCTTGGGAATCTTGATCAAATTGGGACCTGGGGAAAAGAAGAAATGTAGTTATTCAGAGGCATTTGGGATGGGTCTGAGTCATGGGCCAAGATCTGGGAACTCCAAGTTGGCCCTATCCCTCTACAGATAAGTGGGTGAATGGGCCTGAGGGGTAGGTTGGTCTGCTGAAAGGGCTGTTCACTTGCCAGTGGGGCATGGGGTACACTGATTCAGAAAGGTTCTCATCAGCCTTGGGACTGGAAATACTTCACCCAGGATATGCTACTGCTGAATTCTCTGTAGAGACTCCGGAGTCTTCTTGCCTCTGAATCATGCACTCAGTGCCTGTTTTTTTTTTGGGGGGGGGCAGTTCTGGCTACACACCAGACTCCTCCCTGAGCTTTTGAGGGTAGCATTTGGTCTGACTCAGGAGCAGAGAGGGAGGGGTCTCTACACATCTTGCCCTGCACTCACTTTGATTTTCCTGTCCATCTGTCCAAAGGCAAAGCGAGTGGATGAAAAACCCAGCCTGGGAACCGTGAAGCTGCAGGAGGCCTCCTCAGCCACCTCCCAGATGAAGCGAACCGGAGCAATCAAGTCTCGGGCGGTCAAGGTGGAGGAGAGCAAAGCCTGAAGGGACCTGGTGTCTTTGCCTCACCCTAACAGGGACGGGTGGTACACCACCACCAGCCTGGACAGAGCTCTCTTCCGCTCCCGAAAGCTCCTGAAAGTTCCATCGTCAGCCAGCCCGCATCGTGGATATATGACCTCGACCTGCTTGCTTTGGTACAAAAGAGCAGACTCCCTCCTTCCCACCCCTCAGCCCAGTGACTGTGGAGTGAGTCTCCTGCGCAGTGCAGACCCGCCCGACCTCCCCATTCCCCAGGCACAGTGGTTTGGCAGCAGGGTCATTTTAATTTTAGCTGGAGGCTTTTTGTTTTAAAAAGCAGCTATGGTTTTTACAAAGAGGAAAGAAGAACAAAATGCTAGCTACGTCTGTATAGCTGAACTTTTATATGTTCCTTGCTGTCCTCTCTCTGCTCTGCTGTCCCCAGTGTTCTCCTTTTATCTCTGTCCTGTTTGACATGTCCCAGTGCTACCTTAAGAGTGTCCACACACACATATATATACACACACACACAGTTGGCTAACTTTGGAGTTAATTAAGGATGTAACTAGTCTATCTGGTGGCCTCTTACTACCTTCGGTGCCATAAGGTTGGTATCTGAGTTCAGTTCCGGCCTTTGGCTTGGAGTTGATGTTTCAGCATAAGAATTATCATCTTTTCTGGGCCCTTCTGAAGTCAGTGGACACACTGAGTGTTGGGGACCAGAGAGGAATTGTGGAGATACAGTCAACATTGGCAGAGGTGACCAAACCACAGACCCCACTAGGGGACTGTGCATTTGAGGCTCTATGCCTTAGCCTTCTGGGTGGCCGTGTTCCCCACTTCCTTCCTTTCCTCTTCCTGCTATGTCCCTCTGGATCCCTGTCCATCCATCCCTCACAGCTTATCACCAAAATCAGTAGGACAGATGGACACCTGTTAAAAGGCTATGGGACATTCCTCGTGTCCTTCACTCCTGGGAACAGAGCAGGATAGGTAGGTTGCCAAGTAACCTATCCTTAGACAACTGGGCAAAGTCAAGGTACAGTGGCCTGCAGAGAAGCCAGTGAAGCCTCCCTAAAAGGATGGTTTCTTAGTACTGCCCCATGCAGAAGGTTCTGTGTGAGCGCCTGTGTGCTGGGCTTCTTGCTCTCACTAAGAACAAGGAAACCATCCCACCACTCAAAAGAAAAGTGAAGGGGGATTTCAAGCTGCTCAGATACTCTTTGGGAACGATCCCCAATTAATCAGCCACCTGGGGGTGCTGGAGACCACCTGCCTCAGAACTCACAGTGGTGGCAGGGCTGGGACAAGCCTGTGTCGCCATGGCTGTGAGAACAGAGAAGCATCTTGGGTGCTCCTGCAGGGGCTGCATGCTGCCTTGCCAGCTGCTGGAAAGAAGCATAGCACAGCCCCCTCCCCCCCAGCAGGTAGTGCCCCACTGTCCCCAGGGTTACCTGACAGGGCAGGCCTGTGAAAAGCATCTGTAGCTCTCAGCTCCTCTCCCTTCTTGCCTCTGCCCTCTAACCTTTAGTCACGTCTTTGTCCCAGCTCTTCCTAAAAAGCACTGCCCACTTAGAGTCCCTGGCACAGATCTGCCTTTGTCCCTCACCTGCTGTCCCCTCACCCTGGAAGTATCTGGTTACTGTCCCAGTGATTGAGCCCTCTGCCCCACTGCCAAATCTCAGTAAAAGCCACACACAGTCACCTTTACCTGTCCTTAGAATTGCGGCTAGACCCACCTCCCCTAATGCTGGTGGGCATTATGTGTCAAAAGAAACAAACGCTTTCTCCTTCAGAATTTCACAGTCCGGGACGCTGTTAAAACTCAGAATGTGACCTTTCGGGAGCCTGCTGTCAGAATGGCGGCGCTTCCTGTTTGAGAAGGGAACTTAGGAGGCTGCCTGTTTCCAGTCCTTTCTCTCACCCTGTTTCCCTCCTGCCTCCCACCCCAAATAAAAACAAGAAACACTAGAATTTATTTATATGTATTGATGTTGTAGGTCTAGATGGAACAGAAAAAAAGTAAAGTCCCACTGCTCTGTTTATCTGATGTCTGCTTGCTCTGTGCAGGGAGACAGGAGATTGCATGTGAAGTTGTGCTTGAGCCTCTGACCTCAGCTGTGGCTCCTCCCCGCTGACATGCACATCTGCAGCGAGACTCTGGGGACGGGGCAGGCTTCAGGCCTCCAAACGTCCCTGCCCTTCGTATGATCTGGTCAAGCCAAGTTCTTAGTGCAAAGACGTTTTAAGGTGCAATATCTCTTCATGTGGATTTTAGCACCAAGCTCAAGGTATGATAGGACTTGGGGTCTTATTTTGGTTTCAAACCCCCTCTTCAGATCATAGATAAAACATAGAAGTTCTGTCTAGGTGCCATGGCCTTTGGTGGGAGCAGGCAAAACCCAGCACACCTGTCTTTTCTCCTGCTGAGATGGGTGGAGGTAGGGCAGAATTATTTACTCCTGCCTACTGGAGTTACCTAATGCTGGTGGCTTTTTTGGTCCACTGATGGTGCAATCCATGGCTTGGCAACCAGGAACTCTTCAGTACTGTCGGTCCTGATGGTGTGTTCAGCTGAAGATGGCTTCTTAACAGTTGCTTTCCTTGTCTTATTCCCAAGTTTACCATTTTCAAATTCAGAGTTCACAGAACACTTCTGGGTCTAGATTTCTTGGGTGGCAAACAAAGGATGGCTGCATTACACATTCTGAAAAGCTGGTTCATTTCTAGAGCCATGGTCGCTCTCCTGCTGCTAGAGCTACCGGGACACCTCTGGAGCTGTGATGGCATCATGAATGTCAGGCCTCAGAGTTTAGGGCACAAGAGTGCCTGCTGAGGCCATGAGGCAACTCTGGCTAAGCCCACTTCCCCACCCCCTCCCCGACATCCATTGGGTCCCCCCTCTGCCAGGTATTCAGGTCTATTTGCCCTCATTTCCAGCGATGCAAGCCTGGGTTAGAGGGCCTGTTGGGAGTCATTTACAACCAAGGGCACAAAAATGTGTCTTCTGTTGTATTCTTTGATGAGTGGGAAATGGAGACTTCCAGAAAGTCAGCTTTCTTTGTGCATTGCCTCTGAGACAAGTTATCTGGAACAGAGCCGCCCTGTGTTGGGGATGAGCGCATCACCAGCTGTGTTCTCCACTAGGCCCACCAGCTCTGACTGGTGACTTTCCAGGCACGTGACACCTGAAGCTTCCACCTGCTTCAGACCTGCATCATCCCCAGGCCCCCTCTTGGCATGTCACAATCCCGGAGCAGCAGTTCCGTGAAGGCTCTCTGTGCAAAGCTCCTCAGTTGTTGAAACAGGTCCTGTGCCCTCAGCTTTCAACCTCATACCCTTTGTAGAAAAAGATTTGGGGGTTTTGTTCTTTTTGAGGGTCTTTTTTTTTCTTTTTTCTTTTCCCTTTTATTTTGGCCTTTCCTCTGTCTTCACTAAGACCAGATATTTGAAAGGGCAGACGATGTTAAAGGTGTACCGTGCAGCTTGTTTAGACGTGATTTGGGGAACCTCTTACCTCGGATGGGAAATGGAATGGTGAATTCACCTTCCCTTCCCTCCGGTTCAGTCCCTGTTGTTTCTCCTTTCAAATATGTGATTGTACTAGCTCTTTCCGTATGAAAGAACTCTCCTTATTTAAATAAAAAAGTATAAAAAAATAAAGCCAACCATGCTTTCTCAGATTGTGTCCATTTTATTTCTCAGTCATTGGGAAGGTGGAAGAGTTCTACTGTTTCCTAGCTTACAACCTAGGAGTGGCTGAAATAAATGCCTTAGCTGGGTGCTGCACTGTGGTAGGGTTCCAGGGAGACAGCTTTCCATTACATTAAC
Organism: Ellobius talpinus; assembly: GCA_001685095.1. Classification (NCBI taxonomy): domain Eukaryota; kingdom Metazoa; phylum Chordata; class Mammalia; order Rodentia; family Cricetidae; genus Ellobius; species Ellobius talpinus. The sequence continues at coordinate 44,006 of LOJH01001294.1, forward strand.
AGTCTCTGTGGGACTCTTGTATGGCCTTTTATATGTGACTTTTGCTTCTTTGTCTCCCATAATTGTACTTGTTGTTGCTGGGTTGTTTTTTTTGGGGGGGGTTTCTCTGTACTTTTGGAGCCTGTCCTGGAACTCAATCTATTGACCTGGCTGGCCTCAAACTCAGAGGTCCGCCTACCTCTGCCTCCCGAGTGCTAGGATTAAAGGCATGCACCACCCCCACCCCACATGTCCTGTTTTTTGTTTGTTTAAAGCTTTAAGATGAGAATCTAAAGATGTTGCCAGTGTGGATGGAAAGTGGTAGGGTAAAAGGGCCAGCCAAAGAAACACGCTCTGGTCCTCAAATCAGCCAGTGAAGGAAACACCCTGAAACCAGTGCCAAAAGAACACACTTTGGCCCTAGAATCAGAGCCAGTGGGGGAAAAAAAAGTTTGGCCTTAGAACCAAATCTGCCCCCAACCAACTAAGCAGAAAACCAACCAATCCCTGAGCAGAGATCTAACCTGTCTGAGATCAAGGGACTGAAACCTGACCAATTCTCACCCTGAAAAGTCTCCCTGGAAAAACTGCCCCTAAGAAACCCTGTAAGCCCTGCACTTGTTCATTTTGCTGCTGCCCTTTTTCCACCCTGGGAGAGGCAGCCACTCTCCTGGATTCTTCCCTCCCAATAAATCTCTTGAAGACCTTTAGCCGGACCTTGGAGTGAGCAGAGCAGGGCTTTAACGCTTTAGCTGGGGAAAACTGCCCCTAGCAGAGCAGAGTTGTCAATACTCCTGGAGTCAAAACAGTAAGCCAAACTGCAACAGCTTCACTGGGGAGGCCCTCCTGGAGCAGAGCATTAGGGAAACCTTTCCCTAGAGCAAGACTGTAAGCTGATACACTTACTGTTTACTGTGACCTGTGCTATTCCCTGACTGCCAGAATACTGGTCCACCCGAGCTGTAACACTCGGTATTCCCTGGCCCCCAACAGCCAGGATCCCTTTCCGTCTGAGCCACAATGCTTACAATGTTCATGTATGTAAGTGTGCAGGGTGCCCTCAGAGGCCTGTGCTACATGAGTCCTTGCTGCAGTGCTTAGAGAGGTGGCTTGGGGATGTAGCAGACACTAAAACACATGGTAGTCTCTGTCCTTCCTTTGGGATCTTTGGCAAGGCTAAGGAAGGAGTTGCAGATCACTGTGTCTATCCAAGGACATTACCTAGCCTACTTGGCAGTTTCGTTTTTTTCCCTGGGTCTAGGGGACTCCCTACCAGAGCATGGGGGCACCACTAAGGTGCATCTTGAAAATGGGCAGCACCAAGAAGCCTTGTGCTCCCTGTGGGCCAACCGTGTGCATCCTCTGTGTCCGTCTGACTACTGTCTGGACGTCAGCAGGAACTGGAAGAATGTACTGCACATCTGTGAAAGATTAGGTCTGGGGCAGAAAAGGGTTGCAGGGGTTCAGATGGGTTCAGGCAGTTGTATTTGGCTGCGCCATCACCAAGATGTGTAACCTTGGTACAGACAGGGCTCTCAGACACTCCCAAGTTCCTTATTTATTAAGTGTGATTTGTTAATCCTATCTACTGAAAAGGGATGGTGTGGACTAATAGGTCACTCACCAGTAAGCACAGTGAGTTCTAGGCTAGCCAGGGTTACAGAGACCTTGTCTCAAAAGGAAAGAAAAAGCAGTTGGCATGAGTAATTCAATCCTTCAGACTCCTAAGTCACTTGCTACAGAACTGGCAGGCATCTGGGCAGTAGTAACTGCAGCCAAGTCCACTGCTTAGGTTTCCTGCAGGCAGGATAAGGTCCTCCTAAGACTGTGTGCCTACAGGCTGTCTTGAAGCACCAGCGTGACTTACATGCTCAGACTAAACCTCCGGGGCCCAGAGGGCTCTCTCCAAAGTCCCAGTGCCCTTTCTCTGCAGGAACTTGGGTAGACCATGTTCTCATGGATAAGCTAGGATCAAACTTTCCCTCCATTGTTTTTAAAAATGTTTTTTCAAGACAGGATTTCTCTGTGTAGCCCTGGCTGTCCTAGAACTCGTTCTGTAGACCAGGCTGGCCTCAAACTCAGAGATCTGCCTGCCTCTGCCTCCTGAGAGCTGGGATTAAAGGTGTGCACCACCACCTCCCAGCTCTTACATTCTTCCTTAAATAACCCTTTTGTGTCTGCATACCACTTGCCTCCCTGGTGCCTGAAGAGCGCATCCCAATTCCCTAGAACTACAGTTATGAATGGTTGTGAGCGGTCATGTGGGTGCTGAGCATGGAACCCAGGTCCTCTTCAAGAGAAAGTGTTTTTAACCACTGAGCAGTCTCTCAAGCATGCTACAGTCTGGATGTCCTCCAGTGAAGAACTAACTTGTAAAAAAAATTAAATTTTGACATAACAAGAGCATGACTAAAGATCTGGAGAGACACTTCACTCGATACAGACAGGGCTAAGCTAAGCATGAGGACCTGAATTTGATCCCGAGAACCCACCTAAAAAGACATGCTTGTAATACCTACGTTGGAGAAGAGAGGAGGAAGCAGTAGAAACAGACCCTCAAGGCCATTCTCGGCTACTTGAGTGAGTCGGAGACCGGGGAGAT
>LOJH01001294.1:57172-89569 GCA_001685095.1 Ellobius talpinus
TGGAAGAGCAGGCAATGCTCTTAACCTCTGAGCCATCTCTCCAGCCCCACCTAGTTTATTCTTCATAGACAAATGTGGCAATGACAAATGGAGCCACATTTGGCAATTTGGAAAGTGACCTTGGGTTAAGAAGCATTAGAGGAAACATAAATGCCTTGATTCTATACAAAGTCACCTCACACAAGGTATGCATACATTGGGGTGCACATTCCCCAGTGTCTGCTGGGAGACTGGAGCCTTGGCATTCCCAGGGAGTCTATGGTAAGAGGGTACTGGGCTGGGTGGCATCCTGACAGTGCTGTCTTCCTAGACACCAGCTGGTGGTAAACAATCCTCCCAGGCCTGTTCGCCATGGAGACATTGTACAGCTCGTTCATGGCATGACCACCCGCCTCCTTAACACGTGAGTGCTCGCCATGCTTGCTTTATCAGGATGTCTCCTCTCGCTCCCTCTCACCGCCCCACTCAGCCTGCTTCCTGCATCCTGGCTTCCTACCTCTGCCTTACTCCACTGAGGCCGCACTGGGCCCTTGAGAAGACAGAGTGGAGTTCCTCTCTCTCTGCCCACAGCCCTCCCTCTCTAGTGACTCCCTCAGCTCTCCTGAGGTTCCTGGTGACCCTGACTTGTGTCATCCTGGGCATTTGGCCTCCCTGCTAGTCCTGCAGTATAGCAAACCCAGCATCTCTGGGCTGCCACACTCACTTTTCTCCTGGACTGTTGCTAAGGTCACCATACCAGAAGTCCTGCCTAGGTACTGTCCCATCGTCCACAGCCCGTGTGCTGCTGTCTGCCTCCACGGGGCGCCCGGTGGGTGCATCCTGTGAAGTGACTCTTGCCTGAGTGGCCGGTGACAGGCTACTTCTGGCCACTAAGGCTGAATCACACCAAGAGCCTGCTCTCCTAGCATGAAACCACTCTGTACTTGCTGGCCCAAGGCTGACAGTGCTGCTTTTCTAAGTTCTGCCAGGCCAGTGACTTAGTTCTTAGACTTAGGACTTCTAGTCCCTGTGGCAGCCATCTTTTCTCTGAGATTTGCTTCACCTGTCCAAAAAGTGAATGACACCCATAGATGGTTTTACACCAGCTCTGGCCAACAGGACAGTCCCATCCGGGCAGCCTGCCAGTTGAGACTCCATTCTCAGATGAGTCTAGCTGTGTCCACTTCAGATGCCGTTTCCCTGGAGGAGTGGCCTCTGTGGGAGCCACCTTTCCAGCAGCTTCCCCAACAGCGGGCAGAGCCGGCTTTGCGCTGAACGCGCCTCTTCACGCTATGACACTTAGGGGCAGCTCTGCTTTCTCCTCTTCCAGGCATGATGTGGCAGCCCCTCTGAGTCCCCATTCTCAAGAAGTCTCCTGTTACATCGACTATAACATCTCCATGCCTGCCCAGAACCTCTGGAAGCTGGTGAGTTCCATGTGGAGTGCTGGCCGGCCAGTGGGTACGCCTATATCTACCTCAGAGTACCCCTAATGCCCCTTTGGATAATGGGTTCAGATGCCAATGGGGTAGGGAGCTGCTGTTCACAAATCAAGCCTGAGATGTTGCCATGGGGAGCAGTCAGTTCATCGGTATCTCAGGGATGGAGAGAATTCCAGAGGCTGGGACTGGTCTGTGAGGCCTTCGGGGTCAGGGGCTGCAGCTGGAGCTGCTTCCTGGCCTGCTCATTTGTTCACCTGCTGTCCTACTTTCATTCTCTTGTGCCAAGCACCACAACCAGGACCAGCTTAGGAGGGAAGTCAGGGCAGGAGCTGGGCTGTGTCACGTTGACAATTAAAGCTGATTAGGACACCCTTTCACCACAGACAAGAGCTCCAACCACCTTGTGACCCAAGGGAAGCTTCTCAGCCAATTGTCAGGAGTTAATAGGAGCCCAAGGAGTTGCCTGGTGAAGGACTTGGCCATCAGAGGGTGATTTTACTGAGACAGTGGCCCGCATTCACCTTCCCTTCTGGTGGTGGTCACTTGCTCCCCTTACAGTCAGGTCTCCTGGGAAAGTTGCTGTACAAAAAAGGTTCTGGACCTGCAGACTTGAGTATTAACCACTGCAGTCCTGGGCCATTGCCTAGGAGAGGTCCTACTGCCCTAGCTTCCGATTGACTGCAGCATCCCTGGTCACTCAGCTTCCCTCCCTAGGGAGTTCCATGCCAATTTGATAAGGCACCCCTTGCCAGCTCCCTCGGCAAAGCTGTCTGAGGACTTTTCTTAGGCGTATCTGGCACATCTCTGCCGTTTTCGCCTTGTCTGTGCCATGCGTACTCGTGGCCCTTCTGTTCTCCAGCCTTTCCCGAGTGGCTCTGCCTGGGGACAGTCCTGCGCCCCTTCTATGGGAAGCTGTCTCAGTAGGAATGGCGCTGAATCTCCCTGACCTCCCTGCTACTGTGCTATTAATGGCTCCATTACTGATCCCCTCCCCTGCCCACTTCCTGACAGCCCTTAGAGTACCACTTGCTGTAGGTCAAACAGAGATCCCAGATAAGGGGAGCAAGCTCAGGAGTGGCTACCCACTCAGTGCTCTAGGATGCCTTGCCCCCGCTCAGCCTCTTGAGATCTGTGGTTTCTCATCATGAGTCACAGTTAAGGCTCTAGCATATCAGACTGTATCAGGCAAAGTGCTGCCAGGGCCAGGACCCTCCTGGGCCAGCCAGTCTTGCAAGGGAGTGCGGTCCTGACCTCTAGAACCACCTTATACTGGCCAGATAAAGTCTAAGAAACTCCCTGTTTGGGCTAGAGTTCTGAGTCATCTTGTGACTGACTAGATGGCTTTTGAGTGTCAGTGGGAAGTGCCATTTCTACAGCCTCAGACAGGGACTGGCTCACATGCTGTATTGTGAGGGCTTGTGGGGGTCATGGAGTCCCCATGGCACCAAGGCCAAGGACTACCTAGTGTGCTTCCTTTGCATGAGACCCACACTGGTTTCATAGCTGTGTTATTGGTCTTAACTAAGACAAAACACCCAGAAGCGGTAGGTGTCTGGTCTTTAGCTGGTCATTTAAGGCAATCTGAAAAGGATGGTATGACTAGACATATTTGGTTTTATCCTTGGTGTGTGGTGCTGGGGATGGGCCTCACAAATGCTAGGCAAGTGCTCCGCTGCCAGCCCCCAGGCTGATAAGATCTCTTTCTGCAGGACATTGTGAACAGAGAGTCCAGCCGGGATACCTGGAAGACTATCCTGTCGGAAGTGCGCTTCGTGCATGTGAACACATCTGCCATCTTGAAGGTGAAGGGCAGCTCCTGGTTGGCCTGTGCTCACACAGACAGGCCATGTGATGAAAGTCATCCTGTGCTTATAGTTCACACAGTGGCCAAGAATCCTGGGAAGACCTGGGGTGGGATCTGCTGACACAGCTGCTGCGGTTAGCCAGCCCATCACGCTCATTCCCTTTCTTGGTTTTGCTAGCTCAGCGGGGCTCACCTCCCTGACTGGGGGTTTCGGCAGTTGGAGGTGGTTGGGGAGAAGTCTCGAGGCCACCACGAGAGCATGGTGTGGAATGTGGAGGAGCACCGGTATGGCCAAAGTGAGTTGGTGAAGTCCTGGGTCATGACATCTGGTTGTCTGTGGATCTTGTGGCACTCAAGGAAATACCAAAACAACAGTGTTGGTTTGGAGGGACCTGAGTAGTCCCTTGCACTGACCCATGATTACATGAGGTATTTGTGCTGTAAAGGACAATTGGGAGAATGGAACTCATGCTTCCTAGGTTCACTGGTCCCGACTTGGGGAGAATGGAACTCATGCTTCCTGGGGTCACTTGTCCCGACTTGGGGAGAATGGAACTCATGCTTCCTGGGGTCACTGGTCCCGACTTGGGGAGAATGGCAGATCATGCTTCCTGGGTTCACTGGTCCCGACTTGGGGAGAATAGCAGATCATGCTTCCTGGGTTCACTGGTCCCGACTTGGGGAGAATGGCAGCTCATGCTTCCTGGGTTCACTGGTCCTGACTTGGCAGGGGAGTTCAGGGTGTGGTGGGAACCAAGTGGAACCGTAACAGTCTGGTGAGGTGTCCTTGTGGGGTATTGGAAAGACCTGGAGGCAGCCTCTGTCCTCAGCTCTTCAGCCTGTGTCTCTTCCTTGGCGTTCACTCTCAGGCCAAGAACAGGAGGAGAGGGAACTGGAGCTGCACTTACCTACCCAGGTTGATATCAGCAGGAACCTCAGCTTCATGGCCAGATTCTCCGAACTGCAGGTGACAAGCAGCTGGAAGGACACCATCCTTGGTCAGCGAAAGCCAATTTCTGCCCATGAAGGCACTGTGTGCTGCCGAGTTCTGAAGTTCAAAGTCCTCCAACCTGGAACTTGAGACTCTGTAGCAGAATGAGTGTCTCTCCCTTCTGTAGGCTCCGTGAACCTGTACCCAGTAGTCAAGAGCGAGGGGTTTCTTCATCAGTGTGACATTACAATAATGTCAGGGTGTCTTAAGGCCTCCCATCAGGTCAAAATGGGCTACATTCAACTAGTCTAAAGTTAGGCAGTCTCAGAGAGTCCATGGCATGACTCCTGTCTCTTAGCCTGCAGAATAAGTGCTCATCCATGAAGTCAGCCCTGAGCCCGTAGCCCAGCTTAGCGTGCAGGGCCCCTCCTGCAGCACTTGCCAAGTCAGCTTAGTCTGGGCAGTTGACATGCAAGGGACAGTGGTTTCGTCACACACTTTGACATCGTGGTGGCTGGAGGCGTGGCCATCCTCTGCAACCTGTGCTCTGTTCTATGGCAGTGGAAGATGCTGACACTGAAGAATGAGGACTCAGAACACAAGTACAGTTCCACCCCGTTGGAGTGGGTCACCCTGGACACCAACATCGCCTACTGGCTACATCCCAGGACCAGTGTAAGCAAGCATGTGTGAGTCCTGGTTGAGTTCCTGAAGGTGTTCTGGGGTTTCTCTAAGGCAAAGCCTCAGAACTTGCTTTTTTTTTTTTGGTGTGGGAGGGTGAATACTGGGCAGTCCAAGGCCTGGACTGCTCATTGCCAAAGAGCAAGGCCTCACTTTCGTGCAGTTTGTTGAGAGAATCCCCCAGTTAGCCTTTGTGGATGCCCACTGCTGCCTCACTCCTGTCAAGACCGTTTATTAGCAGTGTGCCCTGCAGCGTCCAGCTACTAAGCTGGCTGGTGCTAGCTATGTTATGTATGTTATGGGTGTAATGTATGTTATATTTGTTATGTTATGGCCCTGGTTATGTCACCTCTGCCACAGCAGAATGGAAGGAGCATGGGGCTGCATGGAGGCAGAGCTGGGCACAGAGTTACCTAGGGAGTAAACGCTAAGACCTCCCCGACACACACACACACACACACACACACACACACACACAGTGGAATTGAGGGCAGTCACCATAGATGGCATATGAAGTAAGTCCCAGGGCTGTCCCATAGCTGTGTATGTGCAAACTGAAATCTCTTTCCAGGTATGACCTTCCTGTGAATAACTGTGTTGTTAAAAGAGGAGTCCCAAGCCAGGCATGGTGGCACACACACGTTTGAGACAGGGATCGTATATATGGGGCCAGGCTAGGCTAGGAGAGTCTCACATGAATTGGGGCTGCGGGTAGATCTATGTGCTCAGCATGCGCAGACTTCCAGATCCATGCCCAAGTCCCAGTCTCCATTACTCCTAATTTCAGTTTTGACAAACAGGATTGAGAACCCTAGTGCATGTCTAGAAGAGTTGCTGGAAACAAGTTCGTCCAGATGTGTCCAGGCTAGAGGTCCAGATGTGCCTGCATGGTTTTGGACTGCTGAAGTCCATTTGGTTTCTCTCATGGCCATTGTCCTCCTCTTTGGATGAGAGGGCAGGTAGTGAGCGGCTCCCTGTCTTTCAGGCTCAGATCCACTTGCTTGGAAACATCGTGATCTGGGCTTCAGCCAGCCTTGCCACAGTGGCCTACATCCTACTCTTCCTCTGGTACCTGCTCCGCCGGCGAAGGAGTATCTGGGACCTCCCTAAGGGTTAGTGTCTCCTCATAGGATAGGTGTATAGGTGACAGCCAGCTACTAGGACCCAAGGCCCTGGGGCTCCTGTTTTTGAAGGTAGGGGCCCTAAAAAAAACCTGTTGTAGTTAAGTTCCACACCACAGTTGAGACTTGTTTAGCAGAGAGCAGGGGACAGAGGCTTAGTTCTGGGTTGCCAGCAGGCACCAGCCATGCTAGCTGAGGCACAGCTGTCAGCAAGAGGCTTAGGGGCCCTGGTCATAAACAGCTGACAGAAATTGCATTTGGAAAGAAAACTTCAGCGCTGGCTTACCATCGCCCTATAACCTCCATCCCAGAAAACATGGTCCCTTCTTTCTCCTGACTTTTACTACCATTCTCGGCTGGTCACAAATGTAAGCTGAGAGCAGAATTCTCAGATGAGAGCAGCCTGTCTTTACACTGGTCTTGTGCTAAGGCTGGCAGGGGACCTTGTAAGACTGGGCTTGGCCTCATTCGAGGCCTGGGGCCTTGCAGAAGAGCTGTCAGGACCTAGGAAGAAACAGCAATGTCATGGATCAGTCTACTTGGTCCTGGGGGTTGGGAGGGTGAGGAGCTGAGAACAGTATGTGACAGGAGTGGGCCCATGACTAACCCAGTGGGAGTACCGCTCTGAGATACACTCTTCCACAGATGCCTGGTCCCATTGGGTGCTAGCTGGAGCCCTGTGTACTGGTGGCTGGGCGTTCAACTACCTGCCCTTCTTCCTGATGGAGAGGATGCTCTTCCTCTACCACTACCTGCCGGCACTCACCTTCCAGATCCTGCTCCTTCCGATTGTCCTGCAGCACGTCAGTGACCACCTGTGCAGGTGCGGGCAGTGGGCCTGAGAGAGGCTTCACCACCTGCAGACCAGCATTCCAGGACAGCAGAGGCTCACTGCCCAGAGTGGGGGGATGTGGCAGGCAGAAAGCTTTTGGTTGGCGTGGTGTGGTGTGGCACATGCCTTTAATCTCAGCATTTAGGAGGCAGTGGCAGGCAGATCTCTGTGAGTTCAAGGCCAGCCTGGTAAATTCCAAGACAGCCAAGGCTGTTACACAGAGAAACACTGTTTTAAAAAAATCAAAAAGAAAAAAGAAAGCGTAGGTTTGGAGCAGAGGGCCTTGATGTGGAGGGTGTGAGGCACCCAGCTGGCATTGTGGGTAGAGTCATGGTAAATCCCAGAAGCAGTGATGAGGGTTATGTGCAATGTGTCCAGGCAGATAAGGGCTGTTGGGGGCACAGAGAAGCAGGGGAGGCCTAAGAACACACAGGTGAAGTCCACAGGTGTCAGCAGATAGACAGCAGGTTCCTGGGGATGGTTGGGCAGGGATGCTGTGGGGAGGCAAGCCCAGATGCTCTAACCTCACTCACCCTGCTGCCCATAGGTCCCAGCTGCAGAGGAATGTCTTCAGTGCCCTGGTTGTGGCCTGGTATTCCTCTGCATGCCATGTGTCCAATATGCTACGTCCACTAACCTATGGGGACACGTCACTCTCACCAGGAGAACTCCGGGCCCTTCGCTGGAAAGACAGCTGGGACATTCTGATCCGGAAGTACTAGAGAACCAGAGCATGAAGACAAGCATGCAGAACAGGGTCTCAAAAATGGCTTTGGCTCTCACCAGCAGAGGCCTCAGCAGGCAGGACTGGCTGGGTCCAAGAAGGACTCCAGGGATTAACTGAAGAGCCCTGTTCACTGGTTTCTCCTCAGAAGTGATTTTTTTCCTCTTCACACAGTGGAGAATATGCCCTGCCACAGCATCACCCATGAGGCCCAACTCTGACCCAGTCAGTATTTGAGCTGCCAGTGTAAGAACACCAACGCAGGCAGGAGCCCCTGGCCAGGGAAGGCATGAACAGGACTCCTGATGAGCCTGAGCTTCCCCAGCTGTGAGCTAAGCCCCCTGCCTTTCACAAGGCCTGCAGTCACCCCAAACAACCACTGTCTGCAGGCACAGCCGACCTTTGTAAAGCCTACGTGGAAATCTGACAGCGCATTAATACCAAGACTCCTCACTGATCTGTATTTTAAAAACCCCTTCTGGGAGATTCCACCAAGTGTCTTCACCTGTCTTCCATAGCCAAGATGTCATCCACACACTTTTTGCCTTGAATTTGCCTTTCCTAATGTAAATAAAAAGGAACACATTGATAATCATTTTTTAGTGTTATTTATTGATTCTTCCTCCAAAGAGGGGTTTCAGTTCAACAAAACAAGTACAGCACTAACAGAAACCAGCCCGAGCTCAGTGCAGCTCAGCTGCTGTCACGAGTGGGAACCACAGTGGTATTTAGCAAGAACAAATGAGTGTGTGCGCCACAGCTTGTGACAATAGCCAAGGACACTTTTCCAGAAAAGGCCGTCCCATGACATCATGATGGACCATTGTGAAGCCATGAGCTCAGGTTCAGTGTGCAGAACGCCGGCTTCAGGCAGCCATGTTCACGTGACTGTCTGCTCTGCACTTCCGTGCTCCCCTGGCTGGAGATAGATAGCCTACCCTGGCATGCTAATCATGAACTGTACCCAAGTGGTTGTACAGACAGCCCTGCCTGGCACTCAAGGCTTCCTGCAGAATTGTGAAGACACTATAGCCACAAGAGACCTGATGGCCTGCTGCTGTCTATCCCACAACCCAGGCCCCCAGGATACCCAGGAGTCCCTTATATCAAGTGTGATGCCACTTGGCTTCAAGTGGATAGACTTAGGGTTCTTTGCTGCCTTAAACTCCTTAGACTGGACTATAGCCCAGTGGTAGGTTGTTAAACTAGGTTCATAGGTCATAAACAGCCTGCCACAAAACAAATAAGGATATATGACATATCTTCAAACTTTCCTTCTGCAACACGGACACATAATACTGGGAAGCACGTCACTGTGGTTCCTATCAACACCAGTGCCAGGGCTGTTTCCTCAGCTGGCCCATAATGTATGTCCTGCATCCCTCTGGAAGCTGGCACCATGGGCTTTCTATGCAGTCTGGGACACTTCTCAGTGACCCAGAGACCTACTGGCCTCCTCCAATGAGAGGAAGCGGAGGACACAGGAATGCTCGGTCAGCATGAATCTGCCCTCCCAAGTAAGGCAGGCCTTGGTCCTAGGTCACACTGAGAGGAATCCCTCACTGTGCTTTTAAGAGCAAGTGGTTGTCCCCAGGCCCAGACCCTTAATCATGGGTCTGTGGGGAACCTACATACGCTGGTCTCAGTGGGGCCTGCTGCTAGACTCCAGGTGTGAGCGCTTGCCAGTGGCCAACACTCCAGGGTGATCTCCTGGTTCAGGGAAGGTCCTCTTGTAGTTGCGCCCATTGGGCCCTCCTCGGTGCCGCTTGCACAGGTCACCATTGAGAATGTCCTGGATGTGCTGGACAATCAGGTTGATGGCAACTGCAATAAGACATGGAAATATCACATTCACTCCTGGAACCCTTGTGGCCTGCCCCTGCTCCCCCACTCTGTAAAACACTCAGCATGCAGGAAAGCCACTGAGCCTGCCTACCTGCCCGCAATCCGACCTGCCTTGCCTGCAGTCCCGACCTCCATGCCTGCCTGCAGTCCCAACCTGCCTGCCCACAATCCTGACCTCCATGGCCATGCCTGCCTGCCTGCCTGATATCTCATCAGACAGAAGGCTTTTGTTGACGTTGACTGAGTCTGATAAAAACACATCTCTATGGCCTAACAGGCCCTGCCCAGCAGCTCTGAGTGTTTGCAAAGTACACACGAACCCATGTCCCAGGTAAACATTGTCAGCCCCCATGCACATACTTGGGAAGCCTTGCTAGCTAGGGTAAGGTAACAGCAGTCTCTGCTTGGGAGTGGGGCTGGGGCTGCTTACCCATATTGTCTACCCCTCGAGGGATGATCACGTCAGCATACTTCTTGGTCTGAAAGACAGAAGGGTCTCCTGAAGCTGTTTCCTCCAGGTGACTTTAAGGTACTCAGGAACAAGGGATGAACGCTTGGGTGTTAGCACTAGCAAGTTGGGGACAGCCTTACATAGGTGAGAGACGGGGTCTCAGCCATGAGGCAGATTACGCTGGACTAAACTTGAATATCAGTGCCCCACTGTGTCTGCCTGGTCCCAGCTGAATCGCTGGCCTAGACAGGTGTGACACCTCCCACAGTTCTTGGCCTCTAAATTGGGACTGAAGTCTGCAAATGTCCTATAGGAGTGAGCGTGACAGGACAAGAGCCTTGCTATACACAGGCCTGTTACCTGGCCCTGCACTGCATGGAGACACACATGGCACCTGTTCCACACATGCTCTCACTACTGATTTGTTCTAATGCCAGTGACAGCCCAGCAGACACAGCTAAGTGCAGAACCCTGAGGAGAGCAGAAGGAAAGACCTTGCTGAGGGGACATAGCTGAACCAGGCAAAGCCCAGAGAGGGTGAAGTATACTATGGACCCAGGTTGATACCACCAATCTGTGCATTTGGGTCAGAGAGGCCTGTCCCTTGTGGAAGACAGGTTGCTGAAGGCAGTAGAGACTCTTCCCATGAAAGACAAGAGCAGACCTGGGCTGGTACCCACTCTGGCAGCACTATCAGGTGAGGGGAAGAGGGGCTGAAACCCACTCCCCTTCCCCACCAGCCTGGGAAATGGTTCTGAGGGCCAGCTGGCTTGAGTGATGGGGAGGAAACCCTGAGGAGGTCAGCAGCACCCAGTCAGGGAAGGCCGCGGCAGGCTGCTCAGGAGGCTGGTCTGAGGCAGGGCGCAGGGCTTGGCTGCCAACTCACCAGCTACTCAGCAAAAGCCCAAGAATATAAGACTACAACAGTCTGCACTTCACACAATTTCCAGAAACATCAGAGAGCATGCGTATTAAAGAAAAAACTCTTTGCCGGGCATGGTGGCACACGTCTTTAATCCCAGCACTTGGGAGGCGAAGGCAGGAGGATATCTGTGAGTTCGAGGCCAGTGTGTCTACAGAGCGAGTTCTAGGACAGGTTCCAAAGCTACAGAGAAACCCTATCTCAAAAAACCAAAAGAAAAGAAAAAGTTATTTTAGCGTGGTGTGGTAGTGCACTTTTATCCCAGCACCCAGAAAGGGCCCTTTCAGTAGCAGCAAATGGAACTTATTTATCCTGTTTTTGATAGTTCTGGTTCCTTTACTTTCGTGGCTGGGAGAAGTCTCCATTTCTGGAGCACATGTGGGTCTCTCCATTTATCTCTCTCTGGCCTGGAATCAAGCTGGCCTTGAACACACACATAGAGATCTCCTGCCTCGGAGCTCTGGGATTAAAAGCATGCACAACCATGCCTGGCTTTTATTTTCACCTTTAAGGGATAAAATACTGGGGGCTGAGAGACAGCTCAGCAGGGAGTTAAGAACAATTTTTGCTCTTGAGAGAGGACTCACGGTCGTGCTCAGAGCCTAAATCAGGCAGGTAACAATCACCTATAACTCCAGCTCCAGGAGACCCCACACTCACCCTAGCTCCCATGAACACACACATGCACATACACAACAACACAATACTTGTTCTTTTGATTTTGTTTTGTTTTTTGAGACATGGTTTCTCTGTGTAACAATCCTGGCTGTCCTAGCTGCTCTGTAGACCAGGCTGGCCTCGAACTCAGAGATCTGCCTGCCTCTGCCTCCCGAATGCTGGGATTACTGGCGCGCGCCACCACCGCCTGGCCCCAAATAAGTATGTATGTACTTATACATACATGTACGTTTCTTTTTTTCAAAGGCAAAATACTACTAAGCTTCTCTTTAAAATGCTCCAGTCTGACACTGAGCATGACGGCTCACACTCAAGCTCAGGAGACTAAATGTGGAAGCCTGCCATGAGTTCAGAGCCAGCCAGCCAGCGCTACAACCCTCAGCTCCCTGTACCTCCCTCCATCCCTGAACTGGGTACAGCCATAAGTTCACTTCTAACTCCAGAAATATAAGATGGTCAACAGCAGACTCCTAATGGAAGTCAGCAGGCTCTGAGTATCTGGTCCAGAGCAGCCAGGCGGCCACAGGCCCTAGAGATCAGTCAGAACACCCAGGAGCTACTCCAGGCACTGACCAGTCCAAAGTCCTTACAGAGCTGCTCCAAGGGGAGTGAGCAAGCCACGCAGGTCAGGCTTCAAGGGGAGCTGCCAATGCAGATGCACCAGGGTCCTGCCTGAGGCGNGGGCCAGAGCTGGGACCCATGTTCAGTTTTGAATGGATAAAGGCAGTACCGGCAGGCAGAACTCCTCAAAGGCTGGTTTCACGAAGGTGGTGTACTGGGTCAGAATCTGCTCCAGGTCCCTCCCTCGGTGCACGTCCCGGAGAACTGCAGCAACAGGACCAAGGCACCACCATAAGCCCTCCTTGGGACCCTGGAGGACCCCAGCCCCAGCCAGGGACCTAGAGGCCCTTACCTCTTCGAGACAGCCGGACATCAGAGTCTGTGTCCACAAAGAGGCGCAGGTGGAACATGTCCCGGATCTCCTGAGTGTAGAAAACCAAGATGCCCTCGAACAGAACCACATCAGCTGGGTAGACCACTGTGGTCTCTGGTAACCTGTCAGGGAGAGGCAGACGAGGCCCTGCTTGATAGTCCACAAAACCAGAGAGGTGGGATCCACCAGAGGACAGTGGGTATGGACAGCCCTCTCACGGGGCCTCCCAGGAACTACTGGCTTACCTTGAGTGGGTCACAAAATCATAGGTGGGGACCTCGACAGTTTTGCCTTCGACAATGTTTTTCAGGGTCTTGTGCATCAGATCATTATCAAAAGCATCTACAAAAACAGCAAAAGCCAGACTGCCCAGCTGCCCTGGGGAGAACTGCCCCTGCCCAGGTCAGCACAGTGGGAGCCAGGGCCACTGAAGCCGCCATAGCACACCACCAGGAACAAAGACTTTCTCCTCTGCCCCTCTTTGTATCTGGGAAGAGCCCGTTAAGAGTGCGTTCTCTGACCTTCTTGTGTCGCTAGGAAAGCTGACTTTCTAAGAACCACTGGCACCTTCCAGACCAGGAAACAGCTCCAAGGCCTGGGTACCAGGCTGGGCTCTGCTTTGACTACCAGTCTCTCTGAAGATTGCTCCCAGACAGTTTGGGGAATCCACAGGTCACCCAGGCAGTAGGGTGTGCAAAGAGCCCCCAGCAGCAAGGTGCAGGGAGGTGATTTCAACACATCGAGAAGTGACCTGAAGACCCCTCTGCTACCTCCTTCCCAAGTGGCTCTAGCCAAGGTCTTGTGCCCCATGACCACAGCAATTCAGCAAATCCTCCTAACCTAACATGGGCCGACTACCATGGGAAATAAGGGCGAGCTTCACGAAGCCTCTCTGCTCCTGCGTTCTAGTACAGCCTTGGCAGTTGGTATTCAGCAGTTCTCTGTTCAGCCTTGGTCGCTCTGCATCGCATCCTACACACATGCAGCCTCCCATGGCCATCTGCATCCAGCAAACAGCTCGGTGAGCCCCTAATCTGGCAGCCTGCATCGCACAGGCATCTCCTACAGCCCTGGTCCAGCAGTCTGCATCCACACGCACCTCTGTTGTCCCGCAGTGTGCGATCTCCGGAGAGCTCGCGTCGCAGCAGTCCACCCTCCACCCCCACCTCTCCAGGCAGGCTGTCTGCATGTACCTGGGTGGTCGAAATTGTACTGTCCCTTCAGGGCCTTGGCCTTCTGCTCGGCCGTCAGAACCTTATAGAAGCAGTCCTGGCTCAGGATGACCAACTTGCGCTGCCGGCGGTCCACTTCGTTCTGTCCCAGCAGCTCCATGATCTTCTCGCACACTGTTGACTGGGGACAGAAGGGGCCGGGAGTGGGCTTGGGCAGTGACCCACCAGCCCCCGGGGGCGGCGCCTTGGCTGCTAGCAACAGGTGACGCGGCTGGGCCGGAGGCAATGGCGCCCCAACCCGCGGCCGTCAGTCCCTCCGAGAGGCCCGGGCGCAGGCCACTCACCTTGCCGCTAGCGGTGCCGCCGCTCACGCCGATGAGGAAAGGCCGCGGCTGGGGACGATCGGCCTCGGGCACGGCGCTCTCGCAGCCGCCGCCTCCCGCCGAAGCCATGTCAGGCGCCACGGCCCTACACCCACCGACTCTGCCCGCTCCCGCCGGGACGCAGCGGCAAACGCCGTGCGCAGCGCTTCCGGGGACCAGCACGCATGCGTATGGGGGCGTGGCTCTCTGGGTGGAGGCCTAGGAAGGCCTGGTGACTCCTGGGTGACCCAGTACCTGGAGGCGGGACCTGGATGTGGCTCCACCTCCCTCCAACAAGTGGTTTTTGGTTTTGGATTTGGTTTTTGAAGACAAGGTTTCTCTGTGTAGCCCTGGCTGTCCTGGAACTCTCGGTAGACCAGGCTGGCCTCAAACTCATAGAGATCCTCCTGCCTCTGTTTTCCCAAGTGTGCCACCACCACCTTTCATTTTATGTGTATGGGTATTTTACCTGCATGTGTTTGTGTATCACATTCGTGGAGTTCCCACAGAGGCTAGAGAAGAAGGATATTGGATCCCCTGAGCCTGGAATTTCAGTCAGATGTAAGCTACTGATGGGTGCTTGGAATTGAACCTAGGTCCTCTGGAAGAGCAGTATCTGCAGCTCCCACACCTGGCTTTTAAGTTCTTTGTTGTTATTTTGCTTTGTTTGAGACAATGTCTAGAACTTGAAATGTAGACCAGGATAGCTTTGAATTCACAGAAACCTCCTGTTTCTGCCTTCTGAGTGCTGGGACTGAAGGCATGTGCCTGGCTTTAAATTCTTATTGTAAGCATTGCTCCTGACTTTGATTTACTGTGAATAATTAAGGTGTTGGGAGCTGGAGTAGCTCAATTAGCTGCAAGCTGCTGGACTCTCAACCTCACTGCCTGCTCTGAGCAAAAGCTCAGGCCGTCCAACAGCCAACTCAACTATTTTTATGCCAGCACTAACTTTTCTAACACTCGGCAGAGGCCTGAAGAATGCTACACAGTGAACAGAGCTCCTGAAGGTACAGCCTCAGCCAGGGCTGTTTCAGTTTGTCCCAGACTTTTCCAGCATAAACCTCTGTAAACTCCAGATGACGGCAACCATCCCACCTAGGCCAGAGCAGGAGCTGGACCAGATCATCCAACTGATCATCTAAAGCAAGCCTAGGAGGGGAGCATGGGAGAAAAGGATAGCCCATCTCAGAGCAGGGTCAGACAGGCTTTGGGGAGTCAGGGAAGGACCACTGAGAGACTCAGGACTGAAGAGAATAACCGTACCACCCAGCTGCTCCCTCCTCTCCCCCACCCTGTCCACATCCGTCTGCTCATTTAACTCCCTGTGTCAGCTTAGCAGGCCAGCTAGGCCCTCCTCTGTTCTTGCCCGTATCTCTCCCCACTCCTTACGCTCGTATTCTTTCCATTTTAACTTTCCCTAAGGACATACCTGACCTAGTGTGAGGAGCTCTAACTCAATCTCCTGAGAAATGGAGCCCTTCTACATCATCCGATTGCATCTGTGCCTCCCTTTAGCCTATCTATAGCCGAGCTCCTCCATCTTCACCATAGCCGAGCTCCTCCATCTTCCCCCATAGCCGAGCTCCTCCATCTTCACCATAGCTGAGCCCCTCCATCTTCCCCCATAGCCGAGCTCCTCCATCTTCACCATAGCCCCCTTCTGTTTACATCCCCTCACTACTTTTTCTCTAACAAACCAAAATAACGAAGTCTTGTGTTGCTGCTTTCCCCTTCTGTTCTTTTCTTTCCATTCATATACTCAGTAATTAATATATTGATACTCCCCAACTACTAGTGTCTCTTTGCTCCCTGAAATGGTTTAGTGCTTAAGGGGATGATGAGTTTTCAGTTTACTAATACTGGTTTCTCACAGAAGCCCTACTGGATGGTGACAGTATTCTGCTCTCAGGACAGTCCTGAGAATTGAGATTGGTGCCCCAAACATTAATCTGACCAAGGAAAATGACATTGCAACTCTCCTACAACCTAGTCTGTCTTGAATACTGCAGATATTTTCACTGAATGAAGAAAAGAAAATTTGAAAAAATAATTTTTCCAATAATGCCAACTGCACAAATCCCCATAAAAGAACCCAGGAAACCCTAAAAATCAAGACTACACGTTTCTCCCCTAAATACCATCATAATGGCTAACAAGGAAAGTTAGGAGAGATTCCAGGCAAAGAATTAAAAAGGATGACTGTAAATATCCTGAACGAAATAAAAAATTAACTCTTGAATGAGTTCTAAGAGAACACAAATAGTTAAATGAAATACAGAAGTCAATATAGGGGGCTGGAGAGATGGCTCAGTGGTTAAGAGCACTGACTGCTCTTCCAAAGGATCCAGGTTCAATTCCCAGCATCCATATAGCAGCTCACAACTGTCTGTAACTCCAGTTTCAGGG
This sequence comes from Ellobius talpinus, assembly GCA_001685095.1. Taxonomy (NCBI): domain Eukaryota; kingdom Metazoa; phylum Chordata; class Mammalia; order Rodentia; family Cricetidae; genus Ellobius; species Ellobius talpinus. The sequence continues at coordinate 73,460 of LOJH01001294.1, forward strand.
AATCTGACATCCGTGGCAAAACACCAATGCACATTGAATAAAAATAAATTAAATTAAAAAAGACGTCAATATAGAATATGAAAATGGAATTCCACACACAGAAAAATACTGAAGTAAAACCAAACTGACATGCTGGAAATGAAAATTTCATGAAGTCCAGTTGAAGTGAGTCACTAATGGGGAGGACAGACCATCGGGGCCTGAAAAACAAGGTGGAACATTGGAACTTTCCATCAAGAAAAAGTATTAATTACTAAAATGTACAAATGGAACATGCTAGATCTTTGGGGATCTATGAAAATGAATTATGGACATAAAAGGGCGAGAAGAACCTCATGCCAAAGGATAGGAAACATTTTCTTTCTTTCTTTCTTTATTTTTCTTTTCTTTTTTTTTTTGAGACAGGGTTCTTTATGTAACAGTCCTGGCTGTCCTGAAACTCTCTTGGTAGTCCAGGCTGGCCTCAAACTCACTGAGATCTGCCTGCCTCTGTAAGTGGAGACTGCTCGTTCATTTCCCGGCCACAGACTCAAATAATCACACAGAAACTATATTAATTAAAACACTATTTGGCTGATGGCTCAGCCATATTTTTAGCTAACTCTTTCATCTTAAATTAACCCATTTCTATTAATCTATGTATCACCACAAAGCTGTGGTCTACCAGTAAGATTCCTGGCATCTCTCTCCTTCAGGAGCTGCATGGCATCTGCCTGACTCCACCTTCTTTCCTCCTCTATCTCTGCTTGGAATTCCCGCCTTCCTATATTCTGCCCTGCCATAGATCAAAGCAGCTTCTTTATTGACCAATGGTAATAAAACTTATTCCCAGCATATAGAGGGGAATCCCACATCATGCCTCTGCCTCCCAAGTGCTGGGACTAAAGGTGTGCCACCACCACCCGGCAAGAAATGTTTCCAATAAACTCATAGCAAAAACATTTGTCAAATCCCTCTCCAGGTCAAGAGGCATTTAGAACACAAGTGGACAAGACTAGAAAAGAAAGTTCACTCATCAAGTTATAATGAAAATACTAATAAAATATATTGAATGCTATAAAGGAGTTAGTATAAACATAGGTAGGCCCCTGAGAATAACAGCTGATTTCTCAATAAGATCTAAAGTCAGAATAGATCAGAATGATGTATTTCAAGTTTTGAAAGACTACAGCAGCCTTTATACCCAGCAAAACTGTCATACTTGAGAAAGAAAAAATTTCCATGATAAAAGCAGGCAAAAGGGACTGGGTGGTGGTGGCACACCTTTAATTCCAGCACTAGGGAGGCAGAGGCAGGTGAATCTCTGTGAGTTTGAGGCCAGCCTGCTTTACAAAATTAGTTCAAGGATAGCCACAGATGTAACACAGAGAAACCCAGTTTTGAATAAAAAAAAAGCAGGCAAAGGAATTTATGAAGACTAATCTCTGTAGAGAAAACTGACAGGAATGTTCTGGACTGAGGAGAAAGATAAACTCACCCAAGAGGCAAGGGGGAAGCATCACCATGCTAAAATGAGAAACAGGAAAGCAGGCAGCACAAAACTGACAGGTATGTACCAACATCCAGGCTCAGATTGAGTCTGAACTACCTGTGTGCCTCTGTAGCTGAGAACGACCTTGAAATTATGAGATCCTGCTTCTACTTTGGAACCACTGGGATTGCAGGCATGCAACACCCTGCCTGGTTTATGTGTTACTAGGGACTGACCCCAGTATGATCGGCAAGCACTCTACTGACTGAGTTATTTTCCAGACACAATGACTTACTTTTTATTTGTTTTGGTATCTCCTTCCCTTGAATATAAACCCCACAAGGCAGGAGTGTTAGTCTGTTTTGTTCAGTAATTCACCCCTGGAATTTAGAGCCCCTAACACTTGGTGAATGAAGGAATGAACAAATGAATGAATGAGTGACACAAATGGAGGCTGGGTAGCTATAGTTTCACACTCTTCATACTATAGCCCACTTCCATATCACCCTAGCACCCAGCTGATGCGTGTTCACCAGCCATGCAGACATCCTTCATGAAGCAGACCCTTCTGTGAAGAGGTCACCAGGGACATCAGCTACCCTCTCTCACAGACAGTACGGTGAAATCACCAGTGTTGTGTCCTGTGTCTGTGTACACCATGCTGAGCTTCCCTGTTCAGCCACAAATAAAGCTGAACAGCAGCAGGCTGGTGTGATTATCGTCACCTTTATCATCACTGTGGCAAAGAACCTGACAGAAGCTACTGGGAAGGAAGGGCTGCTGTGGCTCAGGGAAGGCCCTGCGGTGGGACTGGGAGGTTACGGCCACGTTACAGCCATAATGAAGATGCAGAGAGACGAATGCTGGCACTCAGTTTTCACCTTTAAAATTTTTTTTATTTATACTTATCTTTCTTTTATATGCATTGGTGTTTCGCCTGCACACATGTCTGTGAAGGTGCTGCATTCCCTGGGGCTGGAGGTACAGACAGGTGTGAGCTGCCATGTGGATGCTGGGAGTTGGACCCCTTTCCTCTGGTAGAGCAGTGCTCTTAACCACTGAGTCACCTCTCCAGCTCCCTCAGCTTTCACCTTTGTGTTTGATCTGGGATCCCAGCCCATAGAATGGGTCTTCCTTCTGTCTTGGTTAAACCTTTACAGAAACACCCTTATAGACACACCCACAGGTATTTCCATAGGATCCTAAATCCAGTCAAACTGACAATGAAGGTTGACCATCACAATCGGCATGACGGTACATACCTATAATCCCATCATTTAAGAAACTGATGCAGGAGGACTCCAAGTTTGAGTCTAGCAATGTTACATAAGGAGACCCTGTCTCAAAGAAAAAAAAAAAGAAAAGCAACCAAACTCGTACCGATCAAATTATCATTGGCATTTCTTCTGCAGCTTTTGCTCGGTCATGATGAGTTCTGATCTTTGAGCACTACTACAGGAAGCGGCCTTCTCCCAGGGATGGTCTGGATAGCAGGACCATGGACATCAGTCACACTAACCTAATGGAGTTTCTGAGTGGTATGCGCTGTCCATGAAGATGCTGGGGAAGTCTGTGGAGGCTGTGGAGGCTGATACAAGAGCTGCAGAATGAGGGCCATGGTGTGATAGTAAGATAGGACTCTTTGGGGCCTTCCAGCCCCTTTAGGGCCTCCAGAGCAGGCTGCAGTCAGAGTGGACCTCCTCCTACCTGAACTGTTCTCTAAGTGGTCCCACCTATGACCCTTTCAGAAGAATCCAGAAGAGCCCCCAAGACTGCAAGACAGGCCCAGCTCCTCCCTGAAAAAAAAAAAAAGAAAAAACAGCTAAGCAAGTTTGCTGACATCAGGAGGGAGGAGGGAGGTGGGACAGGTCAACTCACGGGATGGAAGGCAGTCAACCAGGGTCAGGAAGACTTCCCGGGGAGCAGCCAAATCAGGTCTTCAGGGTGATGGAGATTTGAGACAGCGTTGACATTTGGGGTCAGAGAGCACACTGGAGGGGTTTGAAGGCAGGTTTGCAGTAGGATTTGTGAGGACATTATTACTGATGCGCAGAAGCCCATTTATTTCATGAGCCACCAGGGAACAAGAAGCAGAGTGAAAGCGGCCATCAACAACAGCTCTAGAAACGGGCCTGGCCATCCCATTTAAAGTTGGGGGTTTCTGGGGGTGGTGGTAGTTTATGGCTCTAATCCCAGCACTCAGGAGGCAGAGGCAGGTGGGTTCACTATGAGTTCGAGGCCAGCCTGGTCTACAGAGCGAGTTCTAAGACAGCCAGGGCCTCACAGAGAAACACTGTCTAAAAAAAAATAAATAAACAAACAAAAAAGTTGAGGGATTAGTTCAGTAGCGCACTTGCCTATCAAGCATGAGGTTCAATTTCCAAGCAAAAATGAAAAATAAAGAGAAAACCGAGGAGATAGCTCAGTTGGTAAAATACTTGCCATGTCAAACATGAGGATCACGAGTTCAGTGGTTAAGAGTACTTGTTACCCTGACCTGAGTTCAGTTCCAGTACCCATGTCAGGTCACACAGCTCACAGCCCCCTAACTCCAGATCCAGCAACCCCCTACACCTTTTATTTTAAATTTTTATTATTTATATAGTATTCTGCCTGCATGCCAGAAGAGGGCGCCAAATCTCACTACAGATGGTTGTAGGAATTGAACTCAGGACCTCTGGAAGAGCAGCCAGTGCGCTTAACCACTGAGCCATTTCTGCAGCTCACACAAACAAACCTTTTAAAAACTTACAAAAGACAAAGCTCTGGGCCTGAAAATTCGGAATTCCTAAACACTGAACATCCAAATTGGAAAAATATTTTTTTTTAAATCTTTCGAGATAGAGTTTCTCTGTGTAACCGTCTTGGCTGTCCTGGAACTCACTCTGTAGACCAGGCTGGCCTCAAACCCAGAGATCTGCCTGCCTCTACCTCCAAAGTGCTGGGTTTAAAGGCATGCGCCACCACCACCTGGGAGCATATTATTATTTTACGGTGTTAAAGATAAAACTCAGGTCTGTACAAGGAGGCAAATATTCTAATACTAAGCTATACCCTTAGTCCCTCCCCTAGTTTGGTATTGGTTTGAGAAAGTCTCCCTTTGTATCCCTGGATAGTCTGGAACTAACCAGACTAGGCTGGCCATGCCTGCCTCTACCTCCTGAGTGCTCAGTTTAAAGGCTTGTGCCACCACATCTGGTCAAAGGCAGATGCAATTTCTGAGAAACCTAATAAGAGTATGTGACTAAGATATTGGACATAAGGGTTCAGAGAGATCTGGATTCAAATTCCAGATCCTCCCTAGACAGTATGTTGGTGCATACCCACAGTTCCAGTATTTCAGAGGCAGAGGCAGGAAGAGTTCCAGGCGAGTCTGGGCTACCTTCCCTGACATGTTCCCCTATATAGCCAAGGCTGTACCTAAATTTAGCCATCCATCAGCCTTAGGCTTCCCTGGATGTGGGGGTTGTAGGTGTGAGCCATCATTTCTTCAAGAGAAGCCTGTCTGCCCTTGGGAGTCAGTACTTACCAGCTCTGGAGTCAGACAGCTGGGCTACTTGTTACATCTAGTGCCTCAGGTGGCTCAGTTTGGGAATAGGACATGCTACTGAACCTTACTCCATTGTCAGGGCCAGTAAGATTCTACAGGTGGGCTGGAGAGATGGCTCAGAGGTTAGGAGCACTGACTGCTCTTCCAGAAGTCCTGAGTTCAAGGCTGGGAGGTGGTGGGGCACACCTTTAATCCCAGCACTTGGGAGGCAGAGGCAGGCGGATCTCTGTGAGTTTGAGACCAGCCTGGTCTACAAGAGTTAGATCCAGGACAGCCTCCAAAGCTACAGAGAAACCCTGTCTCAAAAAGTCCTGAGTTCAATTCCTAGCAACCACATGGAGGCTCATAATTATCTGTAATGAGATCTGGTGCCCTCTTCTGGCCTTCAGGGGCAGAGGCCAACAGAACACTGTATATATAATAAATCTTAAAAAAAAAAAGATGCTGTAGGTGAGGTGCACAGATCCCACTGAGCCAGGTAGTGCAAAGTGCTGGCTACTACAGTTGTCTCGTCAGCCTGTGTCTGATAGAGCCATTGGCTGGTAACTATTCTGGATGTGATTGATTATCATCTCTCACCACATGCTGCCCAATTGGCCACTAAGCACATCTCTGAGAGGACACTGCCCCCAAGAGGCTGGTGCCCACCAATAAATAGCACAGGGGAGATCCTTTTTCACATTGAACAGCACCATGCCTGCAATGCCATAATGGACTAAGCTTTTGAGACTGTATGAAAGCCAGCTCAGAATTAAATGCTTTCTCTTAGAGTGTCTTTTCACAGAAGTACATAGTAACTTAAGTCATAGAATTTCACATATATTTCTATAGCCTGAAACTCATGTGAATCAGACAGGCCTTCAAGTCACAGAGGTTTGCCTCTCCATGCTGGGATTAAAAGAATGCACCACCACTGCGTGGCAACATTCACATAATTAAAACATTAAAAAAAAGACTTGCCTTTTATTTGTATACATCTGTGTAGGAGTAGGAGTGGCTGTGAGCTGCTGGTTGTGTGCTAGGAACTAGTTTGAGATAGGGTTTTCACTATGCAGCCCTCGCTGTCCTGGAACTCACTCCGTAGACCAGGCTGGCCTCATACTTGAGACCTCTGCCTCACGAGTGCTGAGATTAAAGCTGCCTGCTACCAGTCACAACTCAGGTTTTCTTAACAGCTGAGCCAGCTTTCCGGACATCTATTGTCTTTTTGAGACAGTCTTGTCCTATAGCCTGTGTGGCCTAGGCTGGCTTGGAACTTTGGTACTATCCTCCCACAACTGCTTCCTTCCCAAGGGCTAAGAAAACAAGCATGAATAGCTGGTTCTGTACCTTTTACCATGCTGAGCTAAGGAGTACATGGGTTCTGCTCAGGCAAGGCAGTGAATACCTCAATGAAGGTACTCTATTTTTCCATTGTAAAGGTCAAGCCAGTTGCCCATGGCTACACAGCTTCTAAAACAGAGCTAGGGTTGAAACCCAGGTCTCCTTCTTGACCCCACAGTGCTGGTTTAAATGTAATTGGCCCTCACAAGCTCATGGGAAGCGGCACTCTTAGATGTAGCTTTGTTGGCATATGTGTGGCCTTGTAGAAGAAAGTGTCACTGTAGGGGGCTGGCTTTGAGGTCTCCGATGTTGAAGATAGTCAGTGAGACAGACCACTTCAGCTCCCTCTCCAGCACTGTCTGCCTGAACACTGCCATGTCAACATGACGACAATGGCCTAAACCTCTGAAACTGTAAGCCACCCCATTAAATGTTTTCCTTTATGAAAGTCATGGTGTCTCTTCACAGCAACAGAAGCCCTAAGATACCCACCCACCTCCATTTTTGTCTGCTCTCTGCCACTGCTTTCAGAGTGCTGGGATTAAAGGTGTGCAGTTAAAGCTGGGTTGTTTTTGTTTGTTTGTTTGGTTGGTTTTGGTTTTTCAAGACAGGGTTTCTCTGTAGCTTTGAAGCCTGTCCTGGAACTAGATCTTGTAGACCAGGCTGGCCTCGAACTCAGAGATATGCCTGCCTCTGCCTCCTGAGTGCTGGGATTAAAGGAGTGCATGACCACAGCCCAGCAAGACTGGGTTTTAGAGATTACACTTCCTTAACTGCAGGTCCAGGTGTCCCCAGGCTTGGACATTCCTCCCTCAGGCCTTGTGAGAAGCAGTATCCAGCAGGGATGGGCAGCTGGAGTCAGAACTTGTGGTAAGCCTGAAGTGCAAGTCCCATTTTCGCTCAGAAGAGGGTATTAGGTTCCCCTGGAACTGAAGCTGCGAGCCACCATTTGTGTGCTGGGAACTGAACACAGGCGCTCTGACAGGAGAACTGTCTACATGCAATGGGAAAGGAAAGCAGTATTCTACCCTCACCTGCCAGAGTTATACATTGGGACTGCAGTCCTCATTCTGAATATCAACTTACATGGGAAAAATTCTTCTGTCAAAGTTGAATAAACATATTAACTTTTTTCCCCCTTTAGAATTGAGGCATAAACCAGGAGGCAGTAGTGGCACACACCTTTAATCCCAGCACTAGGGAGGCAGAGACAGGCGGATCTCTTGAGTCTGAGGTCAGCCTGGTATACAGAGTGAGTTCCAGGACAGCCAGGGCTGTTTCAGAGAGAAGCCCTATCTTGAAAAAAGCAAACAAACAGAATTATTTTATTTATGTATATATGTGCACAGTGTAGGAGGCATGTGTGCCATGGTGCACAAGAGCTTTGTGAAAAAGAGTTTCTCCTTCTACCTTTATGGGGGTTCTGAGAATTAAAAACAGCCCATTATCAGCTGTCTCTCCAGCCTCATGACTTTTATACACTCATGAAGGTCAAAATTTATAATTTAACAATGCTGTCATTTCTCTTTGTCTGTATGTCTGGATGTCCTGGAACTCACTCTGTAGACCAGGCTGGCCTCGAACTCTTCCTCTGGAGTGCTGGGATTTAAAGACGTGCGCCGCTACACCTGGATAAATAAATGCTGTCATTTCTTCTACGTCTAACCTGTTTCTTCTCAACCCAGAAAAGTAACATCACAAAGCACGATCTTGGACTCAAATCCCTGCCACACTTTGCTATTGTGTGAACCTGGGCAAGTCACCTGCCTCTCTGAGGTCAATGGGACAGCACTAAAAATTCTCAAGGATGCAGAGACAAGAGCATGAGACCAGGCAGGAGTGAGCTGTTGTGGTCCATGGTGGATGTGACTAGGACTGGTAGAGGAATGGGATCAGAACCATACAGAGACTGCTCATGTTTATTAGCAGAAGGGAGAACCCCATACATCCATTCACAAGAACACTAAGAACCTTAGAACTGACGATACCCACCCCTCCCAACACCCTCCTTCTCTAAGCCCCACCCTAAACTTAGTTTGGGCCCATTAGAAAATTTTGGGCTTCTAGCATTTTTTATCTGGAAACCATATGAATGTACTGTCTGGACTATCTGTTTTTCATGTCTCCATCCACCTGTCCCTGTGGGCTGTAGATAAAAATCTGCAAGACTCTCCTCAGTCACTCAGTTCTAGATCAAAATCTGGATATAACTCCTTGGTGGTGACACCACGGGTCAGAGCTGAAAGAAAGGAAGGAAGAATTACTATCCAGTGGAGAAGGTCAAAACCCAAAAACTAAGGCTACTGTCCTAACTGCCCAGACCACCATCTCTGGGACCCAGATTCACACCTTACCCAAATGGCAAAGACAATCTTCCTGTTTCTCTTTCCAAGCCTTGCCCCTGGGGGCTTGGCCTGGCTACACCACATCAACCAAGTATTTCAGCATGGCCCGCAGCCAGCCTTTCAGGCTGCGCAGCCTGTGACCCTACTCTTGCTGCTCTGTCTAAGAGACTCCGCCTCCCTTTCTCCACAGGGAAGCTCTCCTCAGAGGCCTCCTCTGAGCACCTCATCTTGGGCCCTCCTGCCACCTTCTGCAGACCTCAGTCTTCCATCTCCCCCGTTTCCTTCACAGAACTTAACATGGCTGCGTTTCTGCTCAGCTACTGACTGGTCATTCTGCCCACTCTAAACACTAAAACCATCAGCATCTTTGAGTGCCTGGTATACAGTAGATGCTCAGTAAATATTCACTGAAAAAAATCACAAAAGTGATAGGACACTGATTCCAGGCCCTTGGACCTAGGGGTAACAGGTCTCCATCTGACTTCTAACAAGTACACTTTTATGGCTGTTGTTGTTTTGATCAGGTCTCACCATGGAACTTAGGCTGGTCTTCAACTTATGATCCTCCTGCCTCAGCCTCCAGAGTACTAGGATTTCAGGTGTGCACCACCACATTTGGCGACCCCTCCCCCCCTTTTAAGCTATGATCACTGCCATTTGAGACACTTTCATTTCCATCCTATTTTCTTCTCCCTCTGGAGGACCCATTCTTAGAGACATGATTCCTCTCTGCTGTGAACCTAGGTTCCTCTGGTCTATGGAATCTTGGACGCCAACAGGGATTTCCATAACAAGCACTGAAACTCAGGCAGCAGCTGGGCAACAACACAGCTCTAAACCGTACCTCACTGGCTGCAGAATATCAAGGTGCACCACTCTAGGTCAGTGGAAAGGGCTAGATAAGGCTACCTACACAATATCTTACCCCAAACCAGCTCAACTTCCATGTCAGGCAGGCTGCTCGTCAGCAAGATTTAGTTGAAGGAAGAGCTAAATCCCACTGTACATCATAAAGAGCTGCCCTAGTCCCTTGCTCCACTTAAGCAAGCCGGCCATGAGAAGTATCCATGGTATCTCAAGGTCTCTACGTGCCGTGGAGATCAGGGACTTTAGTCTAGTCTCGCAGGTGGTTAAGTCCTGTTCAGACTTGCTCCTAAGTAGGCCCTGTGCTTGAGATTCTGGGGACGAAAGCAAGAACTGCACACCTGCTTTTCTGGGTCCCAGGGGAGCAGAGGCTGGTGAGAAGAAGGGTTGGTGTATTGCAGGAGCAGGGTAGCTGACAGGAGTGGAATGGCCAGCAAGTTAGGGGACCCTGGGAGGGGAGGAGCCACCTTCCCACCCCTTGAGACTCACCCAGCTTCCCCAGAAGCATCTGTGCCACATCCTTTACATCATTGTACTCATGGAGGAGAGCGATATGGTCCTCCAGTTCAATCACACAGTAGCCTCTAGGGAAAAGCAATGGAGAACGAGCATCATTAGGTAAGCTGATGAAGGTGGTAGTGAGGCATTTAACAAATATTCACTATAGTCCTATTAGGTGCTAGGCCTTGGTGATAGCGATGACAGGATGGACCCTGTTTTCCTGAAGCTTATAATGGGCAGGGGGGTCTACTCATCCTCATCACTAGCAAACTTGTCTGGTCCCTAAAGGAGGGGTTTCCAGACACATGGTCACTGTGTGACCCTGGCTGCAGATAAGCACATAATCCGGGTCACCAGGCAGACTCCCTCGTGTGAAATATACATCCCCGTGCATCTTAGCCTCTGCCCTGAGGCTGGTGTGAGGAGCATGGGGAAGCCCGGGGTTGTGGAGAAGCCAGCTTCTCCTAGATGCTGAAACTCCACAATGAAAGGGCCCATGGCTGTCAGCAGTGCCTAGACTATACCAGAGAGACCAGAACAGCCACTGCTTCTATTTCCATCAGCTTTCTAGACCCTGGTTCTAGGCTTGTCCTAACCTGCAAAGATATTCAGAATCCCATGGCAAAATCTTTTGTATGTCAAGCTAGTGTAGCTGGGTTTGTTACTAGGCACTAATTAAAAGGATGTTTGTGTGTGGCTTGGGATCAACCCCAAGGCTTTATGTACAACAGGTGAACACTCCACCACAGAGCTCCATCCCTTGCCCTTTGTTTTCCTGCACAGCGATGGAACCCAGGGCTTTATGCTCCCACACTGGGGAGGCAACAAGACTTGCTCAGAAAACTAGATATTGGCCAGGCAGTGGTGGCGCACGCCTTTAATCCCAGTACTCGGGAGGCAGAGGTAGGCAGACTGAGTTGGAGGCCAGCCTGGTCTACAAAAGCTAGTTTTAGGACAGGCTCCAAAGCTACAGAGAAACTCCGTTTCAAAGAAAATTAACCTCCCACCCACAAAAAAAAAAACCCCAAACTAGATATTGTTGCCCACACCTATAATCACACACTAAGAGGAGGCAGGAGGATAAGTTCAAAGTTATCAGTTACAAAGCAAGTTTAAGGCCAGCCTGGGGTACCAGAGGGTCTCAGAAAACAAAATTACAAAGACTTACTCTTTTACTAACTGGGAAATCTCCTTGTCCAGCATGTCCTGTTTCTCCTTCAGTTTCTGAATGTCAGCTTTCAAAGACTCCTCACTGCTGTCATCAGGCAGTTCAGTCCTGGGAAACAGACGCTGAGTGGCAGAAAAAAGTCATCAGCTGGACTGATTTGAACCCACAGACCAGAGCCTATGCGATACCTCTTGATAGTCACTCCTTATTTCTGCTTGGTAATAGACCCCTGCCCTCAAATGCCATGTATTTCTCAGCTTTCCTTGGAACTAGGTGTGGCCCAAGTTATGACAAGGGTGACAGGTTTATGGCAAGTGAAAATGCCATCAGAAAAGACATGTGCAATGCCTGAGGGCTGTCTCTCCAGGGAGAGAGCGTGCTTAACCCTGGCCTTTCTCTGCCTGAAATGCTGACATAATGCTGGAGTAGACCAGCAATTTCAGCCTCATGGAGGCTGAAGCAAGGTGAAGGATGGAGTCCATGATGGCAGTTATTTGGTATTTTCTTCCCAACCAAACCCAACCCTTAGCAGCTGGCCACTTTGGCCTGTAGTCTGAGTAGATCTGCAGTGTCACTGGATTTATAGTCTCATTGGACAACAAGCTCTTTCCCTGAGACTACACTTCATCTTTGCCCTTTTGGCCTGAGCCTATAAAGCAGTGGTTCTCAACCTGTGACTCATGGCCCCCCAAAGGCCATGCATTACATATCTTGCATATCAGATATTTACATTGATTTCTAACACTAGCAAAATTAGTTATGAAGTAGCAAAAAAAATTTATGGATGGGGGTCACCACAACATGAGGAACTGTAGGGCCATGGCGCTAGAAAGGATGAGGACCACTGTTGCAAAGGCTGGCATCTGGTGCTCAGCTTATCTTCAGGAAGTCGATGATGGAAGACCTGCCTAGCGAGAAAATAGAGGAAGCTGTGGTTCCTGTTCTCAGGTCTCTGTTTGTGATCAGTCACTCTGCAATTATGACTGAGCACTGTCTGCCAGCATTGGCAGGAGCCCCAGGAGGACATTCATCCAGGCCCCTGTATTCAGAGGACACACAAACCAAAGAGAACCAAAGAGAAGGGCCTGCAAGGTGGCTCAGCTGGTTAGACCACTTGCTCTGTAATCCTGACAACCTTGAGTCTGATACTCAAACCCTGGAAGAGAACCGACTCCTCAGAATTGTCCTCTGGCCTACACACAGGCAGTTTCAAAAGGGCCACTGAGATAGTTCAGCAAGTAAAGGTGTTTGCTGTCACACTTAAGAGACACGAGTCCTGCTCCTGGCGTCCCATGGCAGAAGAAATGACTCCTTCCAGTTGTCCTCTGACTCCCATTTGTATACCATAGTGCAGCGGACCCTTTCCTACAGTTCCTCATGTTGTGGTGACCTCCCAACCATAAAGTTATTTCGTTGCTACTTCATGACTAATTTTGTTACTGTTACGTGACCCTGTGAAAAATTCATTCAAATCACAAAGGAATCACTGTTACTATATCTCCTGATCCAAATAAAAAAATGTGATTTTATTTACTTTTTACTTTACAAAAAGGGGATTGTGTGTCTCACTTTGTAGCTCTAGCAGGCTTGTAACTCAGTATGTAGACCAAGTACCTCCAACTCAAAGATACATCTGCCTCTTGTCCGCAGAGTGCTGGCATTGAAGGCATGTGACACCACGCCTAGCAGAAATAAATGTAATTTTTTCTGTAGGGCTGGAATGATGGTTAAAAGCACTTGCTGCTCTTGCAGAGGATCTGGGTTTGGTTCCTAGTACCCACATAGGATTCACCTGTAACTCCAGTGCCAGGAGGTCAGAGCTTCTGACCTCTAGGCTCCAGGCATGTACATGGTACACATATGTAAGCAAACACTCATGAGCATAAAATTTTTATTTATTTATTTATTTATTTTCGAGACAGGGTTTCTCTGTAGCTTTGGAGCCTGTCCTGGAGCTAGCTCTTATAGCCTAGGCTGGTCTCGAACTCACGGAGATCCGCCTGCCTCTGCTTCCCGAGAACTGGGATTAGAGGCGTGCATCACCACTGCCCAGCTTGAACACAAAACTTAAAAACCTCTTTTTAATTAATAAATGAATATCTTTTTTTTGAGACAGGGTTTCTCTGTGTAGTCTTAGCTGTCCTGGAACTTGCTCTGTAGACCAGGCTGGCCTTGAACTCAGAGACCACCTGCCTCTGCCTCCCCAGTGCTGGGATTAAAGGTGTGCGCCACTACCACCCATCTCTCATTTTTAATTATGTGTCTGTGCATGAGAGCAGGTGCCTGCGGAGGCCAGACAGAGGCAGTGTATCTTCCCGCAGTTGGAGTTCTAGGAGGTTGAAGGGCACCTAACGTGCTGACATGGGTGCTGGGAACTGAACTCAGGTCCTCTATAAGAGCAGTCCACCCTCCTAACCAACGAGCCATCTAGATCTCCATGTCCAGTCTTTTCCCCACCTGCTTTCCACCTCATTTCCTGAGACAGGGTCACTCTGACTCTAGAGCTCACTATTCGGCTCAATAGCTGGCCAGCAAGTCCTAGGGTGGTTGTTGTCTCTACCTCAATGCTGGGATTACATTATGTTTGTGCTTCTGCACCCAGTTTTCACATGGGTGCTACTGAGTTTATGTGGGTCCTTTCATGGCAAGCACTTTACCCACAGAGCTATCTTTCCAACCAATGCTAACAGTTTAATTCATTTCTCATCACCTGACATGTTGTACGTTCCCTATTTATGTCCACACCACTGTTATCCTGGTGAATTACAAGCAGACAAGGACTTTGTGTGTTTGTTCACTGCTGACACCACAGGGCCCATAGTAGTAGTTTGGTACACAGTAGACAATATTCATTACACGAAAGACCTAACAACTAATCAACTAATTATAAGTCTAAAAAGGGCTTTGAAGAACAATGTGCTAAGGAAGCATATAGAATTGAGAATCAGAAGTGGGGAATAAGGTTTTTGGAAGAAGCTGAACTTCAAAGGGTAAGTGGGTGTTGGCTTGGCCAACAGCTCTGATAAAGGGTTAGCCGGGTTAGCCTAGGGAGTTCTCTCCAGGTATTGTTGGATCCTTAGCTTTATCACAGAAAAGAATAAAATAAAATACATTTCTTTTTTTTCTTTTTCCTTTTTGGTTTTTCAAAACAGGCTTCCTCTGTCAAACAGTTCTGGCTGTCCTGGAATTCACTTTGTAGACTAGGCTGGTCTTGAACTCACTGAGATCCGCCTGCCTCTGCCTCCCAAGCGCTGGGATTAAAAGTGTGCACCACCACCGCCCGGCTTGCAAAAATACATTCGATTTGAGAACAGGAGTTAAAGGCATCCTGAGAAAGAATGAGACAAACTCAAGTAAGGGTGTGGGCTTCCAAAGAAGACTTGAATTTGTAGATTTTTTTTTTTAGACAGGTTCTTACTACACAGCCCTGGCTGTCTATGCAGACCAGGCTGGTTTCAAACTGCACTGAAATTCAGCTGCCTCAGCCTCCCAATACCAGTACCTGGTATTAAAAGCAAGCGCCACCACTCCTAGCCACATTTCATTGTCTAGGCACACATAGGTGACTTCTGAAATTATTCCAAGGTTTGCTAAGGCATTTTAAGGTGATGACATGGTTCCATGATTCCTGAAACCTGCCTGACAGGTTTACAGTGGATGATTAGACTCTTAGATCACAAGGGTGCAGAAAATTAGGATAGCATCATCTCCACTGTAAACAATGTCTCCTGAGACTCCTGGAAAACTTCTGGGTGAGGAGAGATGCCCTATCCAAGGCCCGGCCTTCAGTCTGGCTTACTGACATCTTACCACCCCTATTCAGAAATTTTTCTCCCTAAAAGAATTATCAGGGCCAGTGAAATGGTTTAGCTGATAAAAGTACTTGGTGACAAGTTCGAGGACCTGAGTTGGTTCCCTGGTGGACACAGTGTGGAACGGAAGAACCAACCCTCAAAAGTTCTTTGACCTCCACATGTAACCTAAACTCATTTTTGGGCACTTTTTTTTTTTTAACAGGGTTTCTCTGTAGCTTTGGAGCCTGTCCTGGAACTAGCTCTGGTAGACCAGGCTGGCCTTGAACTCACGAAGATCTGCTTGTCTCTGTCTCCTGAGTGTTGGGATTAAAGGCGTGCACCACCACCACCCAACCCAAACTCATTTTTAAATGTAATTTTAAATTATTAAAAAAAAAAGCCAGGTATGGTGGCATAAGCCTTTAATTTTGGTACCGGGAGGCTGAGGCAGGTAGCTATCTGTGAGTTCAAGTCCAGCCTGGTCTGCAGTCAGGGGTACATAAAAACACTGTCTCAAAAAAAAAAGTTTAAAAAGGAAACATTGTTTTTATATTGGCAATATTCATAGCAAATATTGTGCTGGAATCCCAAATTCTAAAATCAGGGTTCTCTCTCTTTTTGTTTTGTTTCATTTTTCAAGATAGGGCTCCCTTGTGTAGCCCTGGCTGTCCTGGAACTCACTCTGTAGACCAGGCTGCCTCGAACTCACAGAGATCAGCCCACATCTGCTTCCCCAGTGCTGGGATTAAAGGCCTGAACCACCACCATCCTGCTTAAAGCGCTCTTTTTTTCCTCCCTATGTCCCCATAATTTTCCCTGGCATTTTATCCTGACTCCCCAGCATTTGGGAGTTGCTGAGGCAGGAGGATGATGAAAAGTATTTGTCAGTCTGGGCTACAAAGTGAGACCATGCAGGGCATCCCTGAATACAGAGTGGGTTTGGGACCTGCTTGGGACACATGAGACTGTGAAGAACCAGCCTGCCTCCACCTTCGGCTTAAAAGCCATCTCATTACTAAATAAAAGGGGAAAAAAAGCTGTTGGGACTGGAGAGATGGCTCAGGGGTTAAGAGCACTGGCTGCTCTTCCAGAGG
>LOJH01001295.1:18982-29082 GCA_001685095.1 Ellobius talpinus
GACCTTTGGAAGAGCAGGCAATGCTCTTAACCACTGAGCCATCTCTACAGCCCCCAAGAAAGCGATTTTATATCACTGAAACATGGTCTAATAGTTTGGGCTACCTGGTGGGGGAGGGCACATAGTATTGAACTGACAACTGAGTAGAAACCCCCATGCCTGTCCTTCCCAATCTCATCAGTTTCCTCTTCAGGTCCAGGTTTTCTCTCACCTTATCTCTCTCTAGTACCTTGTACCTGGACTGTAAATTATGTGACAGGACCAGAGCTTAATGTGGTTTTGCATTGTAGATGGCCGGTAAATGTCTGATGAATGAGATGAGCTGCCTCAAAATCTTGTTTTCTTTTACTTCTAGAATAAAAGTCAGCCTCATTTGGCCTCTGAGATCTACTACATTGAACCACAGCCAATTTCACTTGCCTTCCCCCCACCCCCACCCACTACCTTGAAGGCTAGTTTAGACAATGATTCACAGTTTTTGCCTGGGGCCACTTGTATTCTCCCATCTCCATTCCAGGAAATCCTCTCCGTGGCTCCTTAAGCTAGGACTCATCCAAGTTTATAGGTTCTGAGAGGTATGGTGGTGGCAAGCTGCTGCCTCCAGTTAAGGCCTCCTGCCACCCCAATCAGCCCTTAGCAGGCACAGCTGGCCCTCCTCTGCCCCTGCTGGAGAACACTTGAGGGAATGGTTGAACCCTGGAATTTCCCCGGAGTCTTAAGGCGTGCTGTCGCAGACAGCAGATGAGTGGTCCTCATGCTGGACTGGACAGAGGTCCGCGAATGAGACCATGCAGGCTGCACGTCAAGAAGGAGCTGGGTGCAGGCCAAGCCACAGTCATCAGCGGGGCAGGCTGAGAGATGCGAAGGAAGGGGTGGAGAGCTGGGGCTGGGTGTGCTTCCTGCCCGGGGATCTGGCGACCCGCCCCTACTCCCGCCCTGGCGACCAGGCGGGTGCTGGACGGCCCCTCCTGCCTCGGACAGCCGCCCAATCAGCAGGCGCCCCCCGCCCGGCCCGCCCCCTCCCCCTCTGGTGACAGAAAGTCGGCCCAGCAGATGAGGAAGTGGCCGGCAGGCGGCCCTTGGGACTACTCTTCGGCCCTGATCCCTTCGAACCCTCCACTGCTTCCCGCCTGGTTCCCACTGGTGAGTGTGGACCTTCCATGGCTCCCCACGTGCCAGCGTCCCCTGGCTGGCTGGCCAGGCTAGCCCTGCCCTGCCCGCCTGCCCTGCCCAGGCTGTGGGCGAGGCTGTTCTTGGGGCGAATGGGTGGGAGGTCCCAGCTACTGGGGCTGGACCAGCCCAGCATGCTCCCTCCCCCGACACCTTGGCCCCTGACCCCCATTTGCTCACACCTAGTTCTTTTCCAGCACCTCCTGGCCTTGCCCACTCTGTCTCCTCGTCTCCCTTCCCCTTCCTTCCCTTCGCCGGTGCCCTCTTTCACTTCCATCCATCTTAAAGGAACTGACCGTGTTCCACCGCGGGGTACACACCCGGGTTTCCCTCAAGCTTAGGGAGAGATCTTCCCAGAAGTCTGACCCCCTCCCGTCCGCTATCGGTGTATGTGGTGTTGAGGGGGGAGTGAATCGAAGGAGGTGGTTGAGGGAGATAAGGAGCTGGCAAGCTCACATGTGTCAGAGAGGAACCGTGTGTGAGAGCACATGTGCTAGGTCCCACTCCAACATAAGCCACCAACCAAAGTGTGACTGTGTGTGAAGAAATGATTAGTGTCGCTCACCAAGAGCTCTGTGTGGAGAGAGGTGGGGGTGAGGCCATGTTCCCTAATCTCTCCATGTGTCCATGCCTAGTTAAGTGTGAGGGCCACTCTGTGAATGCAGTCCCTGCCAGGTGTAAGATTTAGGAGATCAATGGGGATGCCTGTTTTGGTGGTGTGGTCAGCAAGATTTGCATGGCTGTATGTGGATGTGTGCTAGCCCCTGGTGGAGGGTGTATGTCTCGGGGTCTGAGGCAAGTGTGTATAAGTGTGAGAGCACAGATGGGAATGGTAGAGTTGAGCCCTGAGAAAGGACAGTGATGGAGGGCACCTGGAGCACTTAGGTTGTTGGGCAATCGCCTGATCCCTATGGGACAGAGTCCTAGGCTTTCCTGGGTCTAGGCTAGTAGGTTTTGAATCCCTGTAAGCCTTCTTCTGACATTCCTTCCAACTTTGAGGAGGAGGGGCCTAGCCCACGAGGAACCCTCCCAGAGGAGGGAAGATTCCTGAGATCTCCCCGACTCTCCCACCTCCTCACATACCACTGGTGTCCTTGCCCCTCCCTGGAAGGGAAGGGTGATGCCCATTCTGAAGTAGGACAAACTGAGAATTTGTGCTGGTTTGGGAGAGAATGCTGGGTGTGGATTTTTAGCAATCTTCTGACCAGAGCTTATCTGGCTGGTCTAAGGTGGCGAGTCTGGAGCCTTGGTTTTCTCAATTCTGGTGGGTCCTGCTCCTCTAGGCATTGACCTGTGGCCTGGACCCACCCTCCACCCCATGCCCAATGTAGCGGGGGCGGGCAGAGGGCGGGGCTGCTGCAAGATCTAGTCAGACAGGTGGAGCCGCCAGGGCAGGAGTCTCAAAGAGCCAGGCTCCAGGAGTGGAAGAGAGAGAGGAGAGCTTGCCGGTGAGAAGAGGGAGGAGAGAGACTGAAGGTGAGCACTGGGAAGCAGCCGGAGGCCGGAGGTGAGGGGCCCCTGAAGACAGAGGTTTGTTCAGATACTGGGGTAGAAAGACCATGGAGGTGGGAGTTCTGGCAAGGGACACATGGGAGATGGCAGTCTCGGGAAAGAACCAGAAGGACTTGGGAGAAAGGGGAGTAAAAGAGGAGAGGCTGAAGAGGGGAACAGCTGGAGGAAGGATGATGGAGGTCTCATCTCACTGCCGGGGAGATGAGACTGAAGGGTGCGGAGGGAAGATGAACTGTGCTGTGCGGATGAAGACTCCAGGAGACCGGCCTCAGAGGAAGGGAGGGAGGCCAGGAAGGAAAACTCAGGAGTAGAGAGAGAGAGGAGGGGAAGGTGTGGAGAGGAAGGGTGGGACAGCTCTCTGCAGGCAGGCAGGATGCTTGGGGAGCAGAATCGCCTTTTCTTCCAGTATATCCCCGCTTGCCATGGCTGGGATTAAACACGGGGCCATGGCATGCTAGGAAAGTGCTGTACCACTGAGTTCTAGTCGCAGCTAAGCAGGCAGGCTATCTTGTGCCTGTGGACCAAGTGTGGACGGGGGCATGCAGTGATCCCTATCTGATGCCCACTCTCCATCCCTCCTCAGAGTCCTTAGCCAGGATGGAGGCTGTTGTGAACTGGTATCAGGACTTGATGAAGCTTGCAGGTAAGCTGCTGTCCATAGCCACGCCTTCCCGCCTTCCCTGGGACCCCAGGTTCTAGGTTGATATCCTAATGAAACCCTTATGAACTATTTCATCCTTTTGTCACCTGATCTCATGACTAGACCTAGAAAGGTATCTTGAACCCTGTGACCCTAACTCCTTTGACCTCCTATTCACAGATCCCCGGATCCAGAAATACCCTCTGATGGGGTCCCCCTTGCTAATAACATCCATCATTCTGACCTATGTATACTTCATCCTCTCACTTGGGCCTCGAATCATGGCTAATCGGAAGCCCTTCCAACTTCGTGGCTTCATGATTGTCTACAATTTCTCTCTGGTGATATTCTCCCTCTACATTGTCTATGAGGTAGGCTGGAATGCCTGGGCTGTAGTTCTGTCTGCAGGGTAAGGGTTAGGGCATAGGGCATGGGCCAGTGCATGGCATGTCTACTTTCCAGAGGTTCATTTGGTGAAGGGGAGGAGTTACAGGGAGAGAGGAACTCTGGTCTAATTCTTTCCTAGTTCCTAATGTCTGGTTGGCTGACTACATACACCTGGCGCTGTGACCCTGTAGACTTTTCCAACAGCCCTGAGGCACTTCGGGTAAGTAGAGCCTTAGGTAGGAAATCATAAGCAACCTAGATAAAAGGAGCAGTCAGAGAAGTCCTGTGTGTGGCTGGCCAGTAAGCAGAGGCTGTTTAGGTACTGTGTAAAAAGCATTAAGACCGATCTAACTTGTTACAGATGGTTCGAGTGGCCTGGCTCTTCATGTTTTCCAAGGTCATTGAGCTGATGGACACAGTGAGTAGCTATGGATATTAGAACTGGGGGAGAAAGGAAGGCGCTGGCACTCAGCCTTTCCTCCACTCTTCTCGCAGGTGATATTTATTCTCCGGAAGAAAGACGGGCAGGTGACCTTCCTCCATGTCTTCCATCACTCCGTGCTTCCCTGGAGCTGGTGGTGGGGGATAAGAATTGCTCCAGGTGAGCAGTTGAGGCCACTGGAGAGGAGGGTGGCCACTGGGAGCAAAGGCTCATCTCCTGACCCTTGCTTTCTTTCCATCTTAGGAGGAATGGCCTCTTTCCATGCCATGATAAACTCCTCTGTACATGTTGTCATGTACCTTTACTATGGATTGTCTGCCCTTGGTCCTGTGGCTCAACCCTACCTTTGGTGGAAAAAACATATGACAGCCATTCAGCTGGTGAGGGGCCTGATGGGCCTAAAACTAAACCCCCACTATTCCTTAGTTCCTTCTTTTACCCAGCCAGTCTCATATCATCCTTCCCTAAAGCCTTTATTTCTATTCTCCTCCCTCCCAAACCTTTTTTTTTGACCCTTGTCCTTTTCTATCCCAGATCCAGTTTGTCCTGGTCTCACTGCACATCAGCCAATACTACTTCATACCCAGCTGCAACTACCAGTACCCTCTCATCATCCACCTCATCTGGATATATGGTACCTTCTTCTTCGTGCTCTTCTCCAATTTCTGGTACCACTCTTACACTAAAGGAAAGCGGCTGCCCCGTGCAGGTGCAGTCCAGCAAAATGGAACTCCAGCTATCACCAAGGTCAAGGCCAACTGAGAAGCGTGGCCTAGCTATTGCCCACCTAAGTGCCTCAGGACTGCACCTTGGGCAGCATCCACCAGTGTCCTCTCCACCTACACCTATGACCAGGGCTCATGTGGTCAGGACTGAGTAGGAGGACTGGTTCTCCCCTCCCCACAGCTGGTTACAGGGACTACTGTTCCCATCCCTTCTCCCAGCCAGCACCAGGGATGTGGTCTCACTGCTGTCTGCCACCAGAACTGGAGGCTGAAAGGGCTGGACACTTCCCCCTCCCTGCCTTAAACTTGGGAGAGGAACACTCAGGGCTGGCCCCCACCAGGGTCTTGTGGCCTTTCTCCTCACACTGAAGAGGTCAGCAATAATCTGTCACAATGGACTCAGGCTCCTTTTCACTACACATTGAAGCATGAGCCTCTGGGCCAAAGGTCAGGATGGGCAGCAAGCCTGGCAATACAGGCGGTGTACTCATTTGTGTCTTTATTAAAGTGACAGAGGAAACCACTGAGATTGTGTGAATGTATAAATGGAGGTGGGGCATACAGTGCACAGAGGGATGGTAGTGCTGGCAGTAATTCTAGCTGAGGAGGGTTGCTGAAGCAGAAAGCTCAGAAGTTCAAGGTTAGCCTAGACCCTGTCTCAAAAATGAAGCTCAGTCGTAAGGTGCTGGGTCCATCCCCAGTACCACCACCACAACAAAATGTGGCCGAAAGTTCCCACAAGATTTCTAGCTCTGATTAGAGTAGGGGCAGCCCTTAGGAAGGATGCTTGGGATACGAGAAAGGAAGATACAACTTTATTAAAAAATAAAACAAACAAACAAAAAACCAAGAGGGGTCTATTTTCAACGGATGCCTTGGTGAATAAGGCTACTTTTGGCTACGCTGGCTTTCTCCCTCTCCCGCCGCAGGGCAGGGTCCAACTCAAAGCAGCGCCACAGCCGCAGAGTCTCATCGGCTGCTGCTGATGCCACTGTGGCCCCATCTGGACTCATGGTGAGACTCAGGACCCGGGCTGTGTGACCTAGGGTAAGAGCAGTGCATTTGAGTATAGACACACAGCCCTCTAATTGTTAGTCCCCTTGAAATAAAATTTGAATACCATCATCTCACCCTCTTAAATAATTCAGTGTATACTGTATTTACAAGGCTGTGCAATGTTCCAACTGGTACCACAGCAATCTAAATCATACTTCCCATCTTCTCCAAAGCACTTTACTCTTTCCACATTTACCTATTCTCAACATTTCATACAAATGAAATCATACACTCTCTGCCTGGCTTCCCTTTGCCACTTACCTTTGAGCTCAGCCACCTTGGCCATGGTTGGGTACTTCCAAATAACCAGCTGGTTCTGGGCAAAGCCATGCCCTGAGATAAGTTCCTTATAGTGGGGAGACCAGAGGATGGAACACACCTGTGGAAAGAGTTGTTATGGGCATGACATACAGCCTGGGCTACGCAGAATTGAGTCCACTAGTATTAGGAATTCTATAATGTGCTACAGATTCAACCATAATGGTTCACAGTCCTTACTGTAGTTCCATAAGACAAATATCTATTTTATGGAAGATAAATACACCAGTAGGAAGTTCCATAAATTGTCCCAAAGTAAGTCCAAGTATATGACTTCAGAGTCAATGCCTGCAGTGAAGGCTGAGTGTGAAAGAAATGAACGGGGTTGGCTGGAGTGTTTACAGCAAGGCATACATCAACAGCAAGAGCCTCGAATGTTCTAATGTATTTGGATCATGTTGTAGGCTGTGGGAGTTCATAGGCTTAAGGACAGTAAGATACCACTCAGACTGAAATAGAGGAAAGACTGGAAGGCTGGGAGCCTGGGCATGGTGGTGACACACACTTGGAATGCTGAAACAGGAGGGTCACTATAAGTCTGAGGCTAGGCAGGGCAAAACTCTGTCTCAAGAAACTAAATGATAGTGAGACCCAGTGACGAGGGGACAGATGTGAATGATATTCCAAGATAAAACAATTCTCTTGAAGATGTAAGATTCTAGGAGACTCAGATCTCTAAGGAGATCTGCCATTCTGAAGCAGTACAAGAGGAACAATACATCAGGAAGGCAAGGTGAAGTGACAAGCTTAATTCAGGACATATGGAGGAGGTGATACTTAGAGGACCTAGGGTTGGACATAAGCCAAACTTGGAAATGGTGACTCAAGAATGAACTGAGTTAGTTCAAAAATTATCAGGTATAGAGTTGGAGTGGAATTGGCTAGAATAGGTTACAACATGAATCACCACTATCGAGCCCCAAGAAAACTACCTGGGAATGGGCATCCACAGCACTCAAACAGGCCCCAGAGCAGACATTCCAAATGCGGATGTGTCGGTCACTGGTGCCTCCTCCGGTCGCCAGAATATTGGACTGCCAGGGACACCACGCAACAGCCTAGGTGGGATGGACAAAGGCTGGGTCAGGTCAATGGAGAGGCAGTAGAGCTGGTCAAGAAGCTCTAAGTGTCCCAGTCTAACCCCGCCATGTTACCTCTCTAAGAGTCTCTAGTTAGCTGAGGGTCTGCAGAGACCTCAGCTCAAATGCTTCCTCACCTTGACAGCACCTTGATGTTGAGTGAAGGTCTGCAGCGGGGCCCAGCCACCTTCTCCAGGACCACTTGGCCACACGTTCACCACGTTATCATTGCCACCGCTTGCCAGATGTCGTCCATCTGGGGCCCAGCGCAGCCCACATACTTCCTGGCTATGGCCACTCAATGTGGCCACATGGTGTTCTGCTACCCGAACATCATGGTGGTGTATGTGGCCAGAGCGTGAACCACTGAGAATAAAAGAGATTTAGTTCTGAGGCAGCACAGAATCGAGTCAGAGCCACTTCAGTTCTGGCATGAAGTAGGAAGAAATCAGACTTCTACTAAAAAAAAAAACAAACCCACTGACCTGGACAGAATATAGCTGTTCCAACTTAGAGAGCTTACTCGAGCCGAGTGGCTAGTCATATTCCGAAGCCGTTTCTGCTGTTGCACATCCCATAGCTGTAGAGGCGAGTCCACAGGATCAGAGACTGGAGCTGGGCATCAGCATCTTAGCAGCTGAGCTAGCTCTTCCCTAGGGCTGATGACAACAGAGCCACAATACAGGCACCAGCCTCACCTGCACTTCAGCGTTACTGGTGCCCACGGCCAGGTAGTTGCCCTCTTTGATCCAGGCCACGGAGGATATGTAGTCCCCAGGCTGTTCCATTTGCAACAGCTGCAGGATGTCACCAGTGCCAGCATTCCATAAGTACACACTGTTGTCCAGTGCCACAGCCAGTACATTTCCAGAGCTCCAATCCACAAGGTTCAGGTCTGCCAGAGACAGAAAGAATGGAACATGAGGTCCTTTGTTGGACTGGTCCATTCCTAGGCCATCTTTCTCCATCCACAGACAAAAACAATGATGCACTTACAGTAGTCATTTCGGATTTCAGGGGCATCAAGTATCCTGTCTGGTAGGGAAGGAATGTATCGGCAAGTCTTTCGGCTGGAGCCAGGCGTGGCTTTCTGGCTGTAGAGGACTTTCAGTCTGTTCTGGTAGCCTGTGGCAACAGAGTGAGTCTAGCTAGACCTTCAAACTGATACCACCCTTGCCTGCGTGGAAAAGCAGGCACATGACTCCCTTAGGAAGGACTGGGACCAACCTTCCGGGGCATTCTGAGGTTTTCCACTGAGTCTGAGGATCTTGGCTTCCTCCACATCAAAACCGTTCAGGTTCAGGGCCCAGGCTTTCTGATGTTCCTGGCAGAGATTGGTGGTAGTGAAGCATACTGCTATCATCCAAGGTCTCATGCCTCACGACCCCTGTGCAATCATACCTTCTTGGTGGGCGTCTCCCCGTCTTCCGGCTGGTTCTCCTTGCTCAAGAGGAAGCTGGCCACCTCCATTTGGGAAGCACTGCGATGAGGGATATAGCGGTCACCTCCAGGTTTGCTAGGGGTGGTCTGAACCTTGGAATTCGATTTGCCTGGGACAGGAAGAGAGAAGACAGTCTGTCGAGGCCCCTGGAGGGAGCTCGAAGGCCGACTCTCAGCCACTGAATCTCTCCATCCCCCGGCCCCCAACTCACCAGGAGTCCGGCCCGGGGTCCGGCCGGCGCTGTGAGATCTGTTGGCGGCCCTCATGGGCGAGGGCGCTGGGCCTTTGGTTTCCTTCGCTTTGCGCTGCCAGCGCGCAACAGGTGCATTGGGGATAGGCGCGTCCAGTTGAAGAAGAGAGTGCAAGTCGCTCTCGAACACAAACTGCGCCATGGCAGCGTCTACGGGGGCGAGAGGCGACCAAGCTCGGGACCGTGCCGGGGTTTCTGGGCTCCGCCGGCCACAGCTCCCACCAGACTGGCACCTCCCCGTACGCTGCCTTCCCAGGCACTAACCCCCAGGTCCTCACAATCAGTCAGTATGTCTACCGAACGCGTTCTTTCCCCAACCAGCTAAAGGCACGCCGGGCAGTTGTGCTTAAACTCTCCGCTGCGAGCACTCATTGGCTCCTTCAAAACCCAACCGTCTTAACCGTCGCCCTTGCCCATTGGTCGCTGCCCTGGAAAGGGGCGAGTCTTCCGGGAACGATTCTCAGATCTCACGAGAGTGTGGCTGCTCAGTTTGCGGGCGAAATCCCGAACCCACTTCCCGGAGCCCGAGTCCCAGCCCGAGCGGAGCGCGGCGGGCGGGACTTGCGCTGCCTGTGGGTCCTTGGCAGCCGCCCACCGCTTGACGTCTCTCCGGGTGGGACCGAGCCTGAGAGCCTGAGAACGGTCACACCGAAACCTGTGGGTGGGTGGTAGAGGTTATATGCACAAGGGTAAACGCGACCCCGAGGAGCCTAGTGGTTAGAGACCTTGGGCAGGTGGCAGCCTGTATGGGGAGGGCGGGAGCTTGTCGGCATGCAGCCGGCTAGCCAAAAACCCTGCTAGGAAGGAGATATGCGTGCGTGCGTGGTGCTTAACAAAGTGAGACGGGGGGTCAAAAAGAAAAGGATTAGGATTCCAGCCTTTTCCGTCGTGAAGATTAGGTTAGGCTGCCCTTGGGGACATCCTGTGGCTGCTTTCGTGGGGGCTTTGGAGTCTTGAGAATTTTAGAGATTCTTTCTTAACCTGGGTTGCATGCAACCTGCCAGTGAGCAATAACCTCCCCCACACACAGGGTTTCTCTGTAGTTTTGGAGCTTGCCCTGGAACTAGCTCTTGTAGACCA
>LOJH01001295.1:29137-49975 GCA_001685095.1 Ellobius talpinus
GAACTCACAGAGATCTGCCTGCCTCTGCCTCCCGAGTGTTGGGATTAAAGGCGTTCGCTACCATCGCCCAGCTCCATTTTGTTTATTTGAGACGAAAGTCTCACTAAGCAGTCTAGGCTGGTCTAGAACTCAGATCCACTGGTATTTAAAGGTATGTGCCGCCACACCCGACCGTGAACCAGGTTGTGTTGACGGAAAAACTAAGTCCCAAATCAGGGGATTTGCCCAAGGTCATAAAAAGAAGTTGGTAAGAATCCAGGTCTGGGACCTGGAGAGATAGCTCCGTGGTTAAGGGCTACTTGCCGCGCTTCCAAGGACTGGAATTTGGTTTTCACACAGAGTTATATGTGTAACTCCAGCTCCAGGAGCATCCGACTGGTTCTTCTGGGTTCCACCAGAACCTAGCACACAGGTGGCATACACTCATGAAGACACAGACATACAGACACACTCACACACATGCATAAAAATAAAATCTTTTAAAGGAGTGGAGGCTAGAGAGATGGCTTGGCTGATAAGAACACTGGATGCTCTTCCAGAGAACCCAGGGTTCAGTCCCCAGCACCCATACAGCGGTTCACAACTATCTATAATTCTAGTCCCAGGGGATCCAATGCCCTCTTCTGACCTCCACCAGCACCAGGCATGCATGAGATGCATAGACATACATGCAGGCAAAACACCCATGCACGTTAAAAAAAAGTGTTCTCTGATCTCCACACCTATGCCATAGTGCACCTCTTCCCTCTAGTAATAATTAAAAAAAAAATGCTTGAAAACATCCAGAATCCCAGTCTGACTCATTTAGTTCAGGGCTCTAAAGAGGTGGGTGGATGCTCAGAGGTAAGACAGCATTGATACAGATACTAATGGATGCCACTAATGGAACGTCTAACTATTGCATTAAAACAGTTTGCATAATTTTTTTGGAAACATGTTCTCATATAGCCCAGGCTGGCCTTGAACTCCATGTAGCTAAGGATGACCCTGAATCTTCCCACCCTCATCCCAGACAAGGTTCCTGTGTAGCCCTGGACTGTCCTGACTCACTCTAAACGAGGCTGCTCTAGATGCCTCTTCCTAGGGAGTACTGGGATTAAAGGCAAGTGCTCCTGCATCTGGCAAACTCCCTGAACTCTTAAGGCAGATAAATCAGCTGTCTTCATTTTACATAAAAAAGAAATTAGGTCAGAGAGCCAGGCATGGTGGCACACACCTTTTACACATTTATCTCAACACTTAGAAGCAGAGGCAGGTGATTCTCTGTGAGTTCAAGGACAGGTAGAGCTACTTAACAGAGAGACCCTGTCTCCAAAAATCAAAACAAATAAGAAAGAAATTAGGTGAGGATGAGGTAATAGATGTTAACAAAGGCACCCTTTGCAATCCCAACAACATAATGCCTAAGGAAGAAGTCAGAAAAGGGTACATTTGGTCCTTAGCCTAAGGTCACCCCATGATGTTGGGAGACTCTCCAGCTGTTAGTCTAAACTCACTGTCATCTCTAGCTCTGAAACATTAATGCCCTAGAGTTCCTGAAACTAAAAAAAAACAAAAAGCAAAAAAATGTAGAAAAGGGTAGCCTGGTGTCAGGCTTTCATGTTAAGCTGAGTTTGGCTTTTATCTGCCAGGACCCTTGGGATCAGTGGAGGTTCCTGTGCAGAAAGACTCAACATGGAAGCAAGACAAGCACTTTGCTTTGTCCGTGCCTGGCTAAGGTGACTATTTCAGAGAGGGAAGACAGGAGCACAGCTGCAGCGATCATGCACACTGGAAAGAGAGCATGCACCCAAGCCCCAGCACCCTGAGGCAGAGGCTTACAGTGACTAGCCTAGCAGTGCTGACACGCGCCTTTAATCCCAGCACTCTCGAGACAGTGGCGGGGATCTCTATGAGTTTGAGGCCAGCTTGGACTACAGAGTGAGTTCCAGGACAGGTCTACACAGAGAGACCGTGTCTCCAAAAACCAAACCAAAGCAAAGCAACAACAAAAACAGAACCTTACCATTATGATATAAACTAGGCAAGGGAAAGATCTGGCCACTTGAGAAGCAAGTCACTGGTGATTCTGTGGAGAGGATGAGAGAACTGAATGTTAGCAGTCCCTTCAAAAGAGCCTGCAGAAAGCAAGTCAGACTGTGGAATCTGCAGGGTCAACTGTGAGCCCAGCCTCTGAGTGTGCTAGAACTGCTATAACCGAGTGAAAGACCCTCAGGTCAGGATCTTCAAGAGAGTGAGAATTTCTTCCAATAAACAGGCTGATGGATGCAATCAGCAAGAGGCTTTTTATTGATATCGATTATACAAGCTCGTGGGTGTCCAGCCAGGCAGACTGGGCACCCCAAGCAAGCTTTTCAAACAACTTTTATAAAGTGTAAGGGTTTCAAAAACAAGCAAGCATAGTAACAGCGTTTCTATTGGGTGCTGGTTCGCGCCTGTTCCTATGTTCCCCGAAAAACCATAAATCTAGATAAAGCAAGCATTGGCAAATTTCAAGGTTCAGTAGAGAGCCTTGGGGACCAGATGTTCCTTTTCAGATNTTTTCAAACAACTTTTATAAAGTGTAAGGGTTTCAAAAACAAGCAAGCATAGTAACAGCGTTTCTATTGGGTGCTGGTTCGCGCCTGTTCCTATGTTCCCCGAAAAACCATAAATCTAGATAAAGCAAGCATTGGCAAATTTCAAGGTTCAGTAGAGAGCCTTGGGGACCAGATGTTCCTTTTCAGATAGTGGGTCAAAACCACAGACATCAGCAGATTTGGCTCAAGCTGCAATTTGTAATTTTCCATCTGCCCTGAGTTACAAGTTTCTCAAGCACCAATTCTGGTGAGGGTCTTTCACGAGTACCACAAACTGGGTGTCCTAGGTGATTTACTGCCTCACACTTCTGAGGCTAGAAGTGCCAGACCAAGATGTTGATAGGGATGGCTCCATTGGAGAAGTCTGAGGAAGAATCTGTTCCGTGCTTCTCCTGGCTTCCAGTGGTTTGATGGTGTTTCCCTGTGTCCTTGCCATCTTCTCTTGACTTTCTCCTTCCACTATCTTATGTCTAAACTCCGTTCCCCCGCCCAGTAATAGCCATACTGACTCATTTTGACTAGTTTTGTGTGTAATAACCATGGTTGTTGTTTTTTAATCACATTTGAGGTACTTGGGTTTGAGACCTCAGCATCTGAATTTTGGAGAAAGGGGATTCAATTTTTTTTGGTGTTTCGAGACAGGGTTTCTCTGTAGCTTTGGAGCTTGCCCTGGAACTAGCTCTTGTAGACCAGGCTGGCCTCGAACTCACAGAGATATGCCTGCCTCTGCCTCCCGAGTGCTGGGATTAAAGGTGTATGTCATCACCGCCCGGCAGGGGATACAATTTACCAATATCTTCCCATAGAACCCAAGCAGAAGCCAAAACTCTGGAAAATCATCTGATGCAGACCCTGTGAATCAAGTCTGTGAATCGAGGTGGAAAAAGATGAACTTGTGGCAATAGATGGAATACAATACATTCGTGATTCACACGCGCCCCCGCCATTTACAAAGACTTTCTTTTCCAAGAGACTCAAACTAAGCATTTGAATTATTTATTCCTCTGCTCCCACCTACTGAAGGCAGGAGGCTTATTCCCCCTAGGTTTGATGTCTCCCATACTGCTTGGTGTCTAGGGTTGGTACCAGCTTTGTTATTAGCCCCAAGGTACAAGGGACTATTCCTTGGTGGTTTTCCAAAAGCTCACCCTCCCCTTTAGTATTAGCCTTGTATTAAGCTTCTCAAATTGTTTGGGAGTGGTGGTGCATGCCTTTAATCCCAATACTTGGGAGGCAGAAACAGGTGGATCTCTGTGAGTTCAAGTTCAGCTTGGTCTTCAAAGTGAGTTCCAGGACAGCCAGAATTGTTACACAGAGAAACTCTGTCTTGAAAAAACAAAACCAGCTGGGCATGGTGGCACATGTCTTTAATCTCAGCATTTGGGAGACAGAGGTAGGCAGATCTCTGTGAATTTGAGGCCAGCTTGGTCTACAGAGTGAATTCCAGGACAGGCTCCAACGCTACACAGAGAAAGAACCCTGTCTTGAAAAACCACCCCCCCAAAAAAATTAGATAAACTTGTCCAATTACCCAGTATGTCCATCTGTCTCTGACAAGACCCTGAGTAACAAATTGGGTATAGTTGGAGCTAGCAAAGACCCAAACGTGGTATCATCTGATTGAGAAATTGGATGGCTTAGAGGAATCCGTAGCTTGAGTGGTTCAAGTTTATTTACCATTGCATAGGAGAGGCTTGAAATATGAAGACAACAGGCATGGAATTAAGGCAACATCATTCAGAAAGATTTCATTAATTTAGACAATATTTATTGAAGGTCTACTACCTATCATGCCCCGAATAGTATTCAAGGTGCTGGGGGAAAGGACAAATCCTTGCCCTCATGGCTCACTATCCAGTAGCAAGAAACACACATGTAAAAAGTCACATAAAGCATCATGGGCACTATAGTAGAAGTCTGGGCTGGAGACAGGAACTTCTAATGGTCATCATATAATAAAGGCCAGAACAGGAGATAGAAAAGCAATCATTAGGACTCTAGTCAAAGTATGTTGAGTATTTAATATATCTTTGCCAGTGCATCCTCAATTGTTTCTGCAGCTCTGTGGGGTTCTGTTACTGTCCATGCTCTGTAGATGACAGGGAAAGGCTTAAAGGCTTTCCGCTCTTTGCCTAAGTTTGTACAGCTAGCAGGTGTGAAAGACAGGCATGGAACCTGGCTCTAGCTCAGAGTTGGTTCTAGTGCTGGTATGTTCAGAGAGGCAGGTGCAGAGCCAGGGTGGAGTAAAATGCCGAGAGAGCAAATAAATAAATGATTAACAAGACCCTCTTGGATCGCATAATTAAAAGGCTTGAAGTGAACTTGGCCTGCACAGTTTCATTAGCAGCATGGCAGTAGGGGAACTCACTCTAAAGGGTCAATGGGAGGTGGGGGAGTAGAGACTTTCCCATACAAGAGGAGTTACGGGGCATGGAAACTTTAGTTCCAGCAGGCAAATCTCTGTGAGTTTGGGGCCAGCCTCTTCTATATAGTTAGTTATAGGCCATCAGGGTATATAATGAAACCCTGTCTCAAGAAAAAAAAAAGTCAGAGGAGCCTAGTGGAGATTAGCCTAATAGTGGCTATGGAGAAAGGGCTCTGAATTTGTCAGCAGCAGTATGGCGAGATGAGTGTTACAAAGCCCAAGGAGATGGGTAAACAGATGGATGGTAGTGGTGTTAAGGATGGATAAGGTAGTATGTGGGAGCCCTAGGTCTGTGGTAGCAAGGGGACTGCTTTCAGGGTTGCTGCCAATAGCTGAGTGGTAGGTAGGAGTGGTTGGCAATGTGGGTAGTGCAGCAGGATCCTGGCTCGGCCGTGGGTGGACACACAGACAGGGGTATGGTCCGCAGGCAAGGTTGCAGCCCTCGGTAGTCCATCTGGGGCTGGGAGGAGCACAAGGGCAAAGGAGTCCTCTCTGAGGACTTAGGGAGGATTTCCAGGAGGCTGGGCTCCACTTCTTCACAAGGGTCGGGAACCGTGGTCTTAGGCTGAGAGAGAGAGGAGCCAAAGGAGATAGATGAATCCCAGCACTTGGGAGGCAGAGGCAGGAAGATCTCTGTGAGTTTGAGGACAGCCTGAATTGGAGCAGATCGTAGGGCATGGGGTGGGTTGGATTAAATAATAATATTTAGGCTCGGGGGTAACTCCTAGGGATAGTACATGTCTAGGCAAAGACCGTGAACAAGTTGCACTGTGGGAACAAGAGTCATTGGTGGTGGGGTAACTGGAGGAAGGGAGGGCCGGGGTGTACTCACAGGACTTAGGGCTGCAGTGTCTCTAAGGTACTGGCCTAGGACCCGATGTAGGTCTGGAAGGGAGGGCCACACAGCATGCCTCAGTCTTCTGTAGAGAAGGAAGAGAGAGGAGTCTGACTCGGGATTGAGTTGGGAGTGATGAAGAGAGCACCAAAGTGAGGCAGAGAAGTAAACCTGAAGAGACGGGGCGTAGCCAGAGCGTGTCGGCCGTCCTTGAGCACTGCCGAATAGGTACCATTCCTTCCCCATCACCCTCTATCTCGGGGTCTGCTGTTCTTCTTAACTTACTGTATATTTATTGTATTTTTATGTTAGTTTGTTCTTCTCTTACTCCACCAGAACACAAGCTCTGTAAGAGCTTGAAGATTGTCTGTTTTCCACTTCTCGATCCCCGGCCTTGAGCCCACAGTAGGTGCCTGAGAAACTGCTACAGTAAAGGAGGAAAAGCAGTGGAGCTGCTTGTGATGTGACGGCAGAAGGTTGTCTGGGAAGAGCACCAATTAAGGTGTACTGAGGAAACTTCCAACTTGTTGGCCCCAGATTTTCATGTTCAAGGGTTTCAGCCAAAGGTGTCCGACCTATTCCATGACCTTCACCCCCATCTCTTGGGAGAAGTAGCTTTCTGATCTCAGAAAAAAGCCTGTGTGCCTGTTAGCAATACCACTTCCTCTTCTCTGTCCACATTTTTTTTTCTTGTCAGATATAGCTACCTTGAATAGAGGCTCCATTCTAGTTTGCTCTTACACAAAGGCAGATTAAAAGTTCAAAGAAAGTCAGGCATGATGGCTCATGCCTGTAATCCTAGGACTCAGGGTGGGGCAGGGTGGGGGGGAGCAAGGTAGGAGGATTGCCATTGCCATGAGCTTGAGGTCACGCTGGACCATACAGTGAGTTCCAGGCCACCACAAGTAAGAAACTGCCANAAAAAGCAAAGCACTTCTCTGGAGTTCCAGAGAAGGGTGCCTGGCCTAGCCTATAACCAAAACGCACTCTACACTTTGACTTCTGAGCTAGGTATTGAAGAATCAGCAGATTCTTGAACCAATTGAATGACTGAGGTGGTGCGGATTTTATCTTTAGGTTTACAATTTCTCCTCAGCCCTCACATAAATGAGTCATTCATTATGACATTTATTTAAGGGCCTTCTACTTGGCAGGCACTATGCTGAGGATTTAAAAATGACCAAGAAAGGTATGATGGGGAAGACGTGTAAAGGAACAAATGCTGGGCTGTGCGTGTAGGGCAGTGGCAAAGCCGTGCTTAGTGTGCCCTGGGTTCAACACTATTCGCACCAAATACATAGACTAATGCAGGAAAACACTACAGGAGCACAAAGGAACAGCCAGTGAGGGAAGGCCAGGAGAGGTTAAGAGTTAGTGAAGAAAGTTATTTAAAGATGACTGGGTAGTCAACCTAAGAGGATATTCCAGGCAGCAGGGACATTGTGTGCAAAGGCGTTGAGCAGTAAAACAGCCTAACTGGGGGTAAGTCAGGACTTTGGCAAGGCTGATTATACAGGATAAAAGATTTTGTAGAGCTTTGCTGGGTTCTATCCTGGGTAGCTACTGAAGGAGTTGGGCAGGTCACCATAGGCTAATGTGTATTTAGAGAAGCGTATGAGTAGAGAAGAGGCACTATTTCAATGAGCCAGGCAGTGCGCTGGGCCAGAGAAAGAAAGCATTGTTGGATCCATTTTCTGAGGTGGACTGACCAGGCCTCAAGGTCAACTGGGTGAGGTGGGGTTGGGAAGACTCCCACAAGAACGCTGATTTGGGCCAAGGTTGGACAGTAGCCCTGTCACTGAGCATCTAGGTGGTGGGGCTGTTGAAAGTGTCCACAGAGTGGCCAGGCTAGAGTGTAAAGTGAAGATGCCACTCCCAGAGGAGTGTGGAAGCAGCTAAAAGGGTGGGTGTGGATGTTCTGTGGTCCCGAGAGCAGTGTCATCAAGTGACTCTAGAATTCTTGTTCAGAGGCCACTGGCCTTGCAGAGACCACACCCCATCACCCTTTTGGCAGGGCGGTACCTGTAGTGCGCAGGAAACTGCCACTTCAGCAGCCCCAGGCCCAGGAGGACACTGAGGCACAGCACCAGGAGCAGAGCAGTCACCAAGGAGATCCAAGCTAGGGGGACAAAAAGCGTGTGACCTCGTTTGACCCTCGGCCCCGCCTAGGGGCGTGCCGGCTCCAGCCCTGGCTCCACCCTCAGCTTCCCAAGTGCCCAACACCACCCTGAGACAGTGAGACACGGGGAGCTCCGAGGCCCGCCCGTCGTCCCGAACCACGCCCTCTACGCGGCGTAGACCAGCTTCAGCCCCGCCCATCCTCACCGGTCTCGGAGCCAGTGTCCACCCTAGCTGGGGGAGACCAGGCGCTCCAGGGGCCTTGGTAGGTGGGGCCATTGAGCCTGGCGCGCAGCTGTAAGCTGTAGCGAGTTCGGGGACGCAGCTCCAGGGTCCCTCCCCGAGCCCCGACGGACGGCTCCAGCACCTGAGAGAACAAGCGTGGAGCGGACCCTCAGAGCCCCACAGACCGTGCCACAAGTTCCGCACGAGGCGTGCAGGATCAAAAGCCCTGCCTGAGTTCACGCCTGGGAACACACACACCCTGGCACTCACAAAGCTGTGGGAACTCGGCTGCAGGCGCTCACCACCTACACTGGTCATGCCTTGGATTAGAGACAAATTCGGACCCTCAGAGCCACACCGACAGTGCCACAGTTCTATAGCGCAGAGGACGCCAGATTTGTGCTAGCTGCCGGGGGCCACAAACACTATTTTGCACAAGCAAGGATACACTTAGCAAACATTTGAGTTGCTTAGGAAATGTCAAACATTGAGCTAGGCGCTAGAGACAAAGGTAAGTAAGTGAAATACAGCTTTATCTGAAGAAGTAAGTAGGCAGATAATCGCAATTAATTAGTGCAAGGCACCATGGGAGCACAATGAAACAATACTGCCTAGTTTAGTATGCCAAGAACACGGATGGTCAAAGGGAAAACCAGGAGTGAAGCGTGTTTAATACGTTATTCAAATTACTTGTTGATAAGTAGGGGAGGGGGAAGTGAAAGGAGGAATCAAGGATGATTCTAGGCTCCGGTCTTGGGTAAGAGGTGGCTCCACGGTCAAAGAGGTGAGAGCAGTAATCTTGAAAATAAAAACTGCATATGGGTCTACTTTATAGAAAGCTTAGCTACGGTCAGATGAGTAATGCCAAGATAGTGGCCAGCTTTGGTTACTATGCAGGGCCACTGTAGGAGGCATAAGGATCTAATGGAGTTTTGTATATGTTATATGTAGATCTGGGTAACTGACCAGTTACATTGGCTACATGTATGGGATACACATGAAAAATTTATGCTATATTTAAGGTTTGTATACATTATTGTTTATGAGCTATATCTAGTAAAAGTACAACTGCGGAGGAAAATGAATTTAGCTTCAATACAGTGCATCTGATCTGTTGGAGATGAAGTTGTTTACTAGAGTTGTCTGGTAGGAAGATACATATGTGTGTATATGCATATACATATATGCATGTATATATGTACATATATGTACACATGCTAACTGAGAATAAAAACAATGTATATTGAGTACCTTTATATATGCCAGGAATTTATATATTAAAATTTTTTAGATTTATTTTAATTGTATGAGTGTTTGTCTGCATATACATATGTACATCAGGTGTGTGTCTGGTGCCCTCAGATTCCATGAGGAGAAACTGGAGTTATGGAGTTATGTGGGTGCTGGGAACTGACTCTGGGTTCCCTGCAGAAACAAATACTGGTAACTGCTGAGATATCTCTCTAGTCCTTATAGTTAATTTTTATTCAATTCCAAGACAGGTTTCTCCCCATTTCACTAATGAGGAGACTTCAAAAGTTTAGGTAATTTGCATGTGGTGCTTAAATCCCTTTCTATGTGGGGTCTAGAATGTGAGGTTGTTAATGTTTAGTTGATGTATGGTCATTGAAACCATAGGGTTTGAACCACTCACCTAGGCAGAGCAGACATTTATCTAGGAGAGAGCGTTTTTGGATGGGGTACTAGTAAGAACAACTCATCTCAGGAAAGAATAGACAAGGGGAGTCAGGGGAAGAAGAGATAAAACTCAGTCAGAGAGATAGGGAGAGGATGAGGGAGGCCACCATCTCACAGACAAAGGGAAAGAACTTTTTATTAATGCTTCTGGGATGGAACCCGGGCCTTCTGCATGCTAGGTGAGTGCTATGCCACTGAGATCCACCTCCAGCATGGGGAGAGAACGGTTCAAATGGAATAGCCCATGGTGCCACATGCCCACGAGGGAGTTAGACAGCAGCTGAATCAGTTAAACATAGATGGACAAGTCCAGAGACTGATACAGAGACAGTGTTGGCATGGGGAATGCCATGTGTGGTGGTCCACAGGCATGTGTTGCTTTATGGTACCTTCCAGTCCTCGTGGCCTTCTCCCGTGTAGCGGAGCTGGTAGCAGGTCTCTTGAGCTGCCCAGGATGACTGGTGCTGCCACTCCAATTCCAGCCTCCCGCTGGAGACCTCTCTCCAGTGCAGGCTCGGAGTGGGGACGAGCACTGCAGGGGTTTCAACAGGGACTGTGCTAAGCCCTTCTGTGTATTATGCCTCATGCCACCAGGGCCATGGGTCAGAAATGTTAAATAATAATAGATATAAAGACATGAGCAAAGATGAAAGAACGTGGTCTGTAGAGTTCAAGTTTCAGCCTTCCAGTTAGATTTGGTGAAGGTGGGAATTATGTGGGGATACTTACCAGCCTGGTGGATCCAGAAAGGTGAGCCCAGGTAGCTGTGAATGTCACCTTGGGCTGTGGTCACCTCTACAAGGATGTGAATAACACTGTCATTTTGTGGCTTGAAGTGGCAGCGGGAGAATAGAGCAGGCTGTGACCCTGGCTCTGTTTCCTCTTTTTCTGCTTCACATTTCTCCCAGGTGGGATCTCTAAGAATCAATCCGAGAGAGTCACTGAGTCAGGCTTGCCCCAGACACCTCTCCATCCTCCCCAACACATGGGCACTGTGTCCTGCATGGATCATGACTGAAGTCCTCCCTCTGTGCCTTGGGCCTCCAGGGCTCTCTCTGCCTTTATGCCATGAGGTCTAGCCTCTTTTCTTGAGGAAAGGGCAGGCATGATATGTGAAAATAATGTGATTATATGATGAAACCCGCAACTGTGTACTAGCTTAATAACAGCATCAATGATAACAACAGTAATAAGACATGAACATAATCTATAGAGTCAGCACTCAGCCTGCTAGTTCATACCTTGGGCCAATGGTGTGATTTCTCTCTGCTCTAGCTCCCTTCCTTTGAGGAACTGTTTTGATATCTACCTTGCAGGCTGTTTCCAAGATGAAAGAGACGATCATTTTAGAAGCAAACATATTTATATTTTAAAATTTGTTCTTATTCAGCAGCCTTCTGACATTGCTTCCAGAATTTGTTTCCCAAAACTGATTACTTGCTGATAACACCCAGAACATATTACAGTTTGACCTTTGCTATTGCCACGTAAAGTGAAGCCACCATTATTGCTTGAGTGGGTTAAAGTAAATTCTAATGGGTGGGCATGTTGCTGCTTATTTCCTCCCTCTTTCTTTTTCTTAAAAGACTGGTTCAAAAAAACAAAGAAAAAATAAAAACAAAACACTGGGTCTCATTATGTAGTCCTGATTGACTTGGAATTTGCTAAGTAGGCCAGGCTGGCCATGGATTTGAGATGCGCTTGCTTCTGATTACTGGGATTAAAGGTGTGTCCCTTTTGAGGCAGGGTCTCACTCATAGCAAGGCTGGTCTCAAATGCCTCCTCTTGATTCTAATCCCTTGGTGATCTTATCATCCCTAAAATGGTCATTCTTGCATTCACACATCCACTCACTTAATCAACAAATAGTTGATACTCATGTGCCAAGCATTGTGCCAGACCTGAACAGTATATAGACAAAAAGTAATCTTAAAGGTGCCTCCATGTCAAAGAGCAAGTCACAAACACAAACAGCCGTGTTCTTCTGTGTGGAGCACGGGCTGACGGGAGAGATCACAGCAGAGCATCTAACTGGGAGGGAGGGTCAAGGATTGCTTCCTGGCTGAGACAGTGTTTACACTGAGGCTCAGACCATGAGTAGGTTAGGGAGAGGGACAACTGGCTATTCCAGGCACATGCTTTGCAGACATAAAGGGAGTATTGTGCTATGGGGTGATTTTTCTTTTCTTTTCCCTGAGGCAGGGTATTGCTGTGTAACAGCCTTGGCTGTCTTGGAACTTGTTCCATAGACCAGGCTGGCTCAAACTCACAGAGATCTATCCACCTCTGCATCCCGACTTGTGATGGGGTGGGGTAATTGTGTAGGAGATTCTAAATGGTTTAGAATGAGGGATGGTTTTAGGACCTAGAGCCTGCTAGGAAATGGTAAACGGGACTGCAGACCCTGTCATGGACAGCCTCTTTAAGGCGCATGAACTTTTTTGGGGGGTGGTGGTAAGAGGGTCTCACACTACCTAGTTCTGGCATGCCTGGAGCTAGAGGTGAGCCTCCTGCCTCAGCTTCCTAAGTATGGGGATTAGAGCAGGAGCCTAACCTTAATCTCATAGTTAGGAAAACTCTCGAATATCATAACCAGGGAAGGCTCATACACGTTGTACTTCAGAGCACTCCTCTAATTGCTGTTTGTGGAAAGGATTTGGGAGGGGAGAGGAGCAGAGAACTCCACTAGGACATTGTCGGGATTTTCATGTGCAATGTAGTGAAGGCAACAAGACGGTGGAGACAGAATGAAAGGATGCAAGAAACTTGTTTTAACATGGCTATTTCTGATCAGACCTGGGGGGCAGAGGAAGGAGGAAAGTCCAGAGCGATTGAGGTGTGGAAATTGAGCTCGTGGTAGAATAGAGCAAGAGAAAACTTGGGAAAAAAAACTGATCGATTTTTATTTGTTTTGTTTTGTTTTTCGAGACAGAGTCTCTGTTTTGCCTTGGCTGTCCTGGAACTTGCTCTGTAGACCAGGCTGGCCTAGAACTCGCAGAGATTCTCCTGCCTCTGCCTCCCCAGTGCTGGGGTTAAAGGTGTTTCTACGCCTGGCTTGATTTGGTTTTGTCACCTTAAATTCACCCATGGATTAGAGCTGCACCCTATGAAAATCTGTGCGATCATTTAAAAGAATAGCTACTTTTTTTGTTTGTTTGATTTTTGTTTTTTGAGAGGGTTTCTCTGTAGCTTTGGAGTCTGTCCTGTCACTAGCTCTGTAGACCAGGCTGGCCCGAAACTCACAGAGATTCCCCTGCCTCTGCCTCCCGAGTTCTGGGATTAAAGGCATGCTCCACCACTGCCCAGCTGAGCTACTTCTTTTGGACTGAGTTCCAAAAAACATTTAAGCAAAAAAGTAAGCTAATGAACCATTTAGGGTTGTGGGGGGAATAGCTTGGTGGTACAACATTTGCTTAGCCTGTGATCCTGTCCTTAGCATCATAGAAACAAAAATGAGAACAGAGCTGGGTAGAGTTAATCCCAGCACTCAGGAGGCAGAAGCAGGTAAGTTCAAAGTCAGTCCATGCGGCATAGCAAGTTCCAGACTAGCTTGAGCTACATAGTGAGATCCTGTATCAAAATCAGTCAATAGTATAGGTAATAAATAAAAATTCCATGAACGTGAATATATAGTGTGATATAATTTATATTGAAAAATTAAACATTGTTTTTGATTTGCTTTGTTTTTCAGAACAGGGTTTCTCTATTATAGCCTTGGCTGCCCTGAAACTGGCTCTATAGTCCAGGCTGATCTCAAACTCATAGAAATCCTCCTGCTTCTGCCTTCCAAGCGCTAGTATTAAAAGTTGTGCGCCACCACTGCCCGGTTTAAATGCTGTTTACAAACATATGTAAATGCACTGAAAAATCTGGAGAATACAGCAAAGCTCTTTTTTTTGAGACAGGGTTTCTCTGTAGCTTTGGAGCCTGTCCTGGAACTCACTCTTGTAGACCAGGCTGCCCTCTAACTCACAGAGATCCGCCTGCCTCTGCTTCCCGAGTGCTGGTATTAAAGGCGTGCGCCACCACCACCCAGCCTATCGCAAAACTCTTCAGTGTGACTCTCATTCATTTGTTGAGGGTTTTTTCTTGCATGTGTGTCTTTGTGTATGTGTGTACACATGTGTGTGCACATTGATATGAGTGTGAGTGCACATGCGGAGTCGGAGGACATCCTCGGGTGTTGGTCTTCAAGGTCCGCCTTGTTTGAGACAGGATCTCTTGACTTTTTCTCTGCTATGTACAGCAGGCTAGCCCTTTAATGTCCAAGGTTCCTTCTGTCTCTCTGTCTTGCTGTGGTATCACTGGGATCCCAGATGTGTTCGACTGGGCCCAGGTTTGCATGGGCCCCAAGGGTCTGGTTGAATGGCAAGGGCTTTATCTGGCCTTCCCCCTCCTCGCTCATCGCCCACTGTGGTAGGTGAGAATGTACTGGTGAGGAAAGATGGATGCTGATTTTGTCATCATGAGTCACACGTAGTCAATGTCAGTGTTCCTCGGCTCGAGATCTGACAGAGAGCTTTTTGTGTTACTGTTTTTGGAAAAAGACTCAATCTTACATAGCCCAGGCTGTCCTTAAATTCAAAGGTTGACCTCAGTTCCTCCTGCCTCTACTTTCCTAGTGCTGAGGTTATAGGTATGTACCACCATACTAAGTTTTTTTAAAGATTTGTTTATTGTGTATATAGTATTCTGCCTACATGCATGCTTGTAGGCCAGAAGAGGGCACCAGATCTCATTACAGATGGTTGTAAGCCACCATGTGGTTGCTGGGAACTGAACTCAGAATCTTTAGACAAGCAGGCACGGTGTGCTCTTAACCACTGAGCCAACTCTCCGGCCCCAAACTAAGGTTTTTAATTAAATAATCACAATAAGGATAAATGTTAAAGTGCATCTGAGATTAGTGTTTAAAAAGGAGAGACTGGGTGGTGGTGCACTCCTTTAGGTCCAGCCCTCGGGAGACAAGGCAGGTGGACCTCTGTGAGTTCAAGACCAGCCTGATCTACAAAGCGAGTTTCAGGACAGCCAGCTCCATTACACAGAGAAACCATGTCTCATAAAAACGAAAACAACAAAACAAGGAAAGTTGCATTGTACAACCAGCATTGTATAAACATGCTGGCAAGATGGCTCCACTGGTAAGGGCACTTGCTGCCAAGCCTGACAACCCAAGTTCCATCCCCGGAACCCACATGGTGGAGGAATAGACCTGACTCCCTTACGTTGTCTTCTGACCTCCACGCTCATGCTGGCACACATGTGCCCTTGACCCCTGCGGCAAAGTAAGTAAGTTTTTAAAAAAAATGCGTAATTCTGCTATTGGACCTAATAAAGGGGCGGTTTCCTGAGATCTGAAGGATAAGTAACAGTAAAGAGGAGAGAGAGCCAGATAAGCAGCTCATCAGAGGTCAACAGAGCAGGAAAGGAGCCTGTGCTGGAAGACAGAGATCAGCGGAGTGTAGTGTAAGATGAAGCTGAAGTCACAGGTCCAGCACTATAGCAGACAGACCTCGTTAAAATCAGTGGGAACTTATCAAGGGTTTTAAAGCACGGGGTGTTCTGTTTACTTCTGAACTTCTGGATCTCTCCAGTTCCTGTGTGAAGAACTCTTTCCAGCAAACAAGTGGGAGATGATAAACCCCCCTCCCGGGACTGGGGATTGAACCCAGGGTCTTATGCAGGTCAGGCAAGCCCTTTACCAAGTAATCTGTCTCCCCAACCTGATGGATTGTAATAGGGCAATGGCAGTGATGTAACTTAGGGCACTTAGTATGCAAAACCAACAACATGGTAATAGATTGACTTCAGAAAGGATGAAGGATCAGGGAGGCGTTTGATAGATGTCCTTGAAGGCCAGGTTGGGTTTTGGATAGATTTACTAGATCACAGATCACAGGATATTGCAGTACATACTTGAGTAGCAGAAGGTTGTGACCAGTAAGTTTCACAAAGCTCTTGCAATGTGGGAGGTTAGCATCATGGGGAGCGAACTGAAGGTAAATAGAATTGCTAAGGGTGTCCAACCTTTTGATGTTGTGAAATGACCTGGTTATATAAAAAAATTCAAACTTAAGCGTCACACAATCAGGTTACACAAAAACTGTGTGTTTTAAGTAAGTTTTTGAGTTGGGTCAAGGTCATAGCTGTCCTTGGTCACATGTGGCCTTTGGGCCCTATGTTGGACACGCCTGCTAGGCGGTCTCAAGAGTCCAAATGAGATGATTAAGTCTGACGAAAGCAAGCCATTCCCAGCAGAAGTGAAGAGAGACAATGAAAACACTCACTGGAATATGAGAGAACAGAGAGCAGCGCCTGGAGGGGACCCACAGCCACGTTGACTTTCTGCAGTTCAGGCTCACCCAACAGTCGCAGTCTTACCTGGCCGTGGGGCAGCACCGTGTCACGCTGTGGTGGAAGAAGCCTTGGGAGCTAGTGTGGTCCTGACGCTGCCACTGGCAGATAACCTTCTTTAGATCCAAGGTAAAACACTGAAGTCCAATTGCCACTGTGGTCAAAGAAGAGGGCCGAGGCTTTTTACTCAGGAGCGTCCCTAAACTGTCTCCACACACAGCAGAGCATTCTCCCCATTCTTTCTTCTCTGCCTGAGTACAGCTGTCCTGTGCAATGCCAGGTTTGAGGTCATCAGGAATGACCATGATTCCCAGCCTAAGTCTCCCTGGAGGTCTGTCTTAATCCCTTCCCCATCTCCTCATTCCTTTACTGACCCACCTGCATCTCCTGGAAGGCCCACAGTCACAGGAAGGGACCAGGGACCCCAGGAGCCACGAAGGGAGACCCCATCTGGTTGGCTGCGTAGCTGGAGCCAGTAGGATTTGCCAGGCTGGAGCCCTGAGATGAGGCAGCTTCCACCCTTCACTGTCAGAGATGGAGCCTGGGGAAAAAAAATCCCAGGCTTGCTTCTCAGCTAAGATAGCTCACATACCTCATATTTGAACCACTGTGCAAACCTCGGCTCCTTGCTGGATAGATACGCATCAGAGCAGGGGCTGTGCTGACAAATTTTGGGTGGTGTTTACGGATTTTTACAAAGTCTCGATTTGGAAGTCTGAAAGGCTTCCATTATGTTATTGTGAATGATCCAAAGTGGGAGACCCCCAAACAGAGCTCCTGAAAGCAAGTCAGAGTCTACACTGGCTCCTCAAAGGCCAACCGTATCCAGGGTCCCCTAAGGATGACCTTTCTTTTTCGGGGGACATGTTGGGGTACGGAATAGGAACAGGAGTAGAAAGCTAGAATACTTCTCCAGTTGGGGAGGTCCTCATGGGTCCGTGCTGTTGGGGCACTGTAGGCCGAACACATGGAGGTCGGTCATGAGCAGGAAGTGGGTTCAGCATCCACAAAGTGGGGCAGCAGGTTTCTGTGGAGAGCAGCTGCATGACCGAGGGGCCAGTGGAGTTGCTGGGTTCCGCGGGGCCATAGCGGAGTTCATGCCTCAGGAAATCGCTGATTTCAGGAGCAGGGGCCTTCCAGTGGATCTGAAGTTCCCCTGGTTGGCTCCCACCCCTGGCCTTGATGATACTGGGGGGAGCTGGCAGGCCTAAGGGCAAGACAAGGCACATCAAATCGCTGAGTGCCAGTCTATGGTTCAACCCATGGACTGCAGAGAGGGCTGTGGAAGACTGAATAGAGCAACTCTGAACTAAAAAAGATACAGGTTCTCATTTCCATGGAGGGGGGAAAGAGGGAGCTGCCTGTCCTCCTAGCCTCTTGAGAATAATGAGCTCACTATGGTGTAATGGTTTGCGAGATTTGTGCCTCTTAAAGCAAGGACCTCTTTCCACCCCTGTCTCCTTGTCGCCTGGCACACATGGGTGATCTACTGTTGAACAGGTGGCTGTATGTATATGATAATGAGAGGAGCAAGTTATCCTCGATGTGAAATGATTGATGGGAGAAATCTAGTTCTGGGTGCCAAGGCTGGGAGGAATAATAAGGGCGGTGGTTCTGAGATGCCTCTGGGGATCTGATAGAGAAGGGTGCCCACATTGTCCTGAAAGACTACAGGTGAGCCTGATTCTGGGTGCTTCCGCAGGCAGCAAATGGAGGGACACTGTGGTAGAGATACCCTTACCTACACTATCCACAAAGAGCACCCGCTGGGTCAAAGTTTGGTTGAGGACCACATTCTTCAGCCAGAGGTGCAGCGGAAAAAAGAGACGTACTTCATCCTGGGCTGGAAACCGGCACACGTATCGGGTTCCAAAGGTGGGCACCCTCTGGGAATGCAGAGGACATGCACGGGGCTTCTCTCTGTTGGCACAGGAGAGGTTCTACCTACACAGTCATCATGCTCATCCCCGACAACCCAGGTTGAACCCATGCCCAATTTCTGTCTCCATTATTGCCATTTTCTTCTCTCTGCTTGCGGTAGGAACTCCATAGGGACTTGAGCTGGCCCATTTATAGAGTGGTGATGTATTGGGCATGCACTTGGAGTAATCCTCTGATAGGGCCAAAGACAGGGAAGCTAAGAGTGTGACTCAGCTAAACATAGGGACAGATAAATGGGAATTGGGGCTCAGTCCAGAACCTACCCTGGGTAGGCATACAGCAGCTGGTATGTCCCACTGGGTGCTGCTTCTTCCTCATCCCAGAAGCAAGTGAGGTCCTCAAATGTTTGGGAGAAGCAGTTCAGGGGCTCTGTGCTCAAGGCCAGCAAGAAGACATCTGAGAAACAGTTGGT
This sequence comes from Ellobius talpinus, assembly GCA_001685095.1. Lineage (NCBI taxonomy): Eukaryota > Metazoa > Chordata > Mammalia > Rodentia > Cricetidae > Ellobius > Ellobius talpinus. The sequence continues at coordinate 47,725 of LOJH01001295.1, forward strand.
GAGTCGGGCTCTAGATTCTTCCAGTCAGGTTTGTGGGTAAGAGTAGGGGACCAGTGGGAGTCTCTTACCCTGTATCCCCTCCCAGGGCTCTTCATCCCTTCCCAGGGCTCCCTTTGCCTGAGCATAGATAATCTCCACCCTCTATACACCTCACCTTGGTTGGTGACTTGTGCCTGGTTTGGAGGGACCAAGAGGAGGCAGGGGGTGACCATGAAGAGGGCCCAAGAGGGCATCTTCTCCCGCACTGTGTGCCTGCCTTAGCCCATCCTCCCTTCAGGAAGCTGGGCCCCAATCCCCTCCCGGGCCAGCCCCTCAGGTTCCTGTCAGATACAGCCCCACGTCCTGTCCCTGTCTCTGCCCCTCTGGGGCCCTTTCAGACCACATTGGGGCCAGGGGCCAGGGGAGGGGGAGTGGGCAGGAGGGAAAGAGGAATTCAAAAGAGAAGACATGAGTCTTTTCTTGGTAGGGATATGGTGGTATGTATTTGCCTGTGACTCAAAAGGAGGCACCATGTGGGTGCGTGCATTACCGTGGAAGAGCATATGGTCATCAGGACAGTGTTCACCATACTACACGGGGTGACTCAGCATTCATGCAGTAGCCTTATTTCCAACAGGAAGATGAGAAAGACGGGATACAGCAAGGTTAAAAGGTTACTCAAGGTCACATATCCAGGAAGATAGAAGGTGCGGGAGATTACGCTTCAGAACCCGAGTGCTCAATAGTCATGCCACTCTCCTGGATGATCTGCTATGAGGTGCCTGTCTCCCTCAGAGACGTGCCCGGTGGTGGCTAATTCCATCTTAACAGGTTTTGGGGCCCTGTGTATAAACAAACACATTCTCCTGGATAGGAATGGCCTGTCCATCAAAGGTGGTCTTCTCGGCAACCTTAGTGTGTGTTCTATAGACAGCAGTGACAGAAGCCCTGGCAATGTGTCAGGAATGCAGAATCCCAGGCCCTTTCCTTGACTCACACAATCCCCAGATGGTTCAGTATACAGTAAAGTTTGGAAAGTAGGGCCTTCAGTATTTCTGTCTGGTTTGCTCAGAATGAGGAAGACGTGGGTCTCAGCTCTTCGGCTGTGCCTGCTTCATGCCATAGCGGGGGAGGGTATATGCTCTCTTCATGGGAACCAGGCCTTTGGGCTTTGCTGGACCAGTGGGTGGTTCCTGTACTGGTTCTAAAAGTTCCTGCTCTTGGCTTAGGGGAGAGATGGATTGGACGGGAAGAGCAAGTGACCATGCTAACACCCACATTTGTCTCTTCGACTTCATCTGGGCTACCGGGGTGGCTCTGCAGACTAAGTGTTCTCAGTGTCACCTTCCTTTCTTCTTCCTTGTGAATTAATTTTATCAAATTTTAGGAGCTGGGTATGGGAAGAGGGAAATCTTTTAGGGTTCCTCTACAGTTTTCATTTATTTTCTGGCACCATTTCCTTGTCAGCTGTAACAATTCAGTTAGTCTGGCTCTTAGTCCTACTAGCTCCCAGGTTACAAAGGTCAGAGGTCACTCTTTAAATGCCCCCCTCCATCCTCTTCCCAAATACAGAGCTACCCAAGCTCAATCAAGTCATGTAAGAGGGGACACACACAATTTCTGTCCCAGACTTTTGGTAGGAGGTGAATGCTGATGACTTCAAAGTCGGCTATGATTTCACTCCTGGGCTCCAGATTTGGGTAACCGATTGCTTATTTGGCTTCTTCTCTACTTGTGTGTCTATAATATTTAATATGCCCAAGCTGTGCTGCATGCCTATAAGCCCAGCGCACAGAAGGTGGGAGCAGGAGGATTGTGAGTTTGAGGCCCGCCTAGACTGCATAAGGAATTTCAGATCAGTCTTGACTGCATGGGGAGACCCTATCTTTAAAAGCAAAACATGGAAACAAATGGCCAGACTCCGAGTGGTTGCTTGCCAATAATCTCAGCTATTTGGGAGACTGAAGAGTGAAGATCGCTTGAGCCCATGAGTTTGAGACTAGCCTTGACAGCATAGTGAAAGAGCCTTTATGGGGGCAGGAGGGGGGCGAAGTCTGCTGTAGTAGAGCACATCTTTAATCCCAGAACTTGGGAGATAGAGGTAGATGGATCTCTGTGAGTTCAAGACCAGCCTGTTCTACAAGTAAGTTTCAGGCCAGACAGGGCTACATGGAGAGACCTTGTATCAGAAGGAAGAGTGAGAGGGAGGGAGGAAGGGAGGAAGGGAGGGAGGGAGGGAGGGAAGAAGGAAGGAAGGAAGGAAGGAAGGAAG
>LOJH01001296.1:0-18481 GCA_001685095.1 Ellobius talpinus
GAACAACTTCGATCTTGAATCACCGCAGATGGAATTCTTTCCAGCTCGGGGATGTCAGTGTGGCTAAGCAGATGCCCTGGGAAGGGTAGAGGTGCTGGAAATGCAAAGTTCCTTTGCAGCCCAAGGCCCTGACTTTGCATTCTTGCCTGACCCTCACAAGGTGCACACACCCACTCCCCAGGTTGCCCCTCTACTGCTCTTAACCACCACTTGCCCTTTTGCTCTGTGCTTGATGCCTCTGGCCGTACATGTGCCCAGACCCACTATTTCATTACTCTAAGCTCCTAAAATGTTCGAGTTGGAGGGCAGCAGATACTGGACCTTCTGGAAATTTCTTCTTCAGCATACGTGCAGCCTTCCAGCTTGGCAAGTATAGTATCTGCTCCGACATCACTTCTGTGAAGCTCTCCTGCCCTTTGAACGCCCCCAACACCCCCTCTCCAATATGCCCCATTTTACATTGCCTCCCCAGCATTTGCCACTGAGATTTAGTTTGTGTGCTGCTTATCTCCCTGCCCCGAAATACATACACCATGAGGGCATGGACCTGCTTTATCGCTTTCTTGGTTTAGTTGAGATACATGACCAGGCATTTCTGTGGTTGTCTCATCCCAGAAATCAGCTGGGAATATGTCTGAGCTGCTGCGCGTGCACACCTGCACACATTGCTCAGGGTTTGATCCTACCCAAGTCATGAGCTACTTGCACCACTGCCCTGTGACCCAGATAGGCAGGTAGGCAGAAAGCCGAGAAAAGTTTGGGTGGTGGGAGCTCAGGTCTCCTCTGGGAATGGGCCGTATCCTGAGTATTGATTTTCTGATGGTGAATTAAAGGATATGCCCAAAGATGACAACAGATAAAAGGGTCGGGTGGTTTAGTCCAAAGCAGATCTAACAGTTACCACAGAGCTAGGAAAGGGGTGTACCCAAGGCTGCTTTAGTGTACTTGGGGGGCGAGTCTTACAAGGGTCCTTATAAACCAGCTTCACAACCCCAGCAGCAGACACTGTCATTCACCCCAGGTCTAGAATCACATTCTCCTCACAATGCCGATAGCACCTGGTGATTTTGCTGCAGGTCTCCATTCACAGGCATGTCACATCATGTTCTTCCTGTCTGTCCAGCCTGCTGTCAGCTTCTGGCCTCAGTTCCTGGACGTTGGACCAAGCACCAGAGACAGAGAGAGAAGTGGTGGCAACTCCTGACAGCTAGACTATTATTCTAGCTGATTTCTTGGGGTGTTGGGGTAGAGGTAACCTTGCAACTCTCAGTTCTGCACTCCTCCCTGGCCCTCATCCAGGGTGGCCTCCAGTACTGAGGTCCTTGCACCAGCATTGGGCACAGCAAGAAGAGGTACAGAGGCCCCTGGGGAATTCAGGGCCCCCTTTGTCCCACTGACCCTGCATGGCTGGAGCTCAGGGTAAAAGGTTGTTGAGTGGACAAGGGAAACAGCTTTTGACCAATGTTGTTCCTTCTGACTGCACACAACTGCTTCTCAGAATGCACCAAGCATCATTTCAGCCTCTCGAGCACTCAATAGATATTCCTCAAGGCTGGGTGAGCAGTTGTCCCAGGAAAACAGGACACACGATCAGCATTGCTGTCCTCAGAAAGATCTGGAAATGAGTACTGAGTATTTACAGATATCATTGGAAGAAAAAAGTTTAAAATCAATACGCATGTTATAATTCATTCTTTCTCCATATATTTTGTTTTTTTATATTTTAAAATCCAGAGAATCTAAGTGGGGTGCCCAAAGTTACACAGCAGAAAAACTGGAGAGAGAGTTAAGCATCCACTTCATTTCAGACCAATGCTGGACATAGCCAGCCCCATGATCACAGTGAAATGTAATGCCTCAGACCCGCTGACTTGGATGACCCATCACCAAGAAGGAAAACTCAGTGATGACAATATGTGGGGCCCAGGGTGCAAGAGGTCTGAGTGTACATGTTTGGGGACTGCTGAGTCCACTCAGAGTCACCCCGTGGCCCAGAGAGCATACTGTGGAGGGAAGGGGGGCTCCTGGGTTGAGAAGCCCAGTGATGTGCTTCTGTAGTTTGGAGATAGGAGACTTATGAATCATATCATCACACAGATCCCTTCTTCTCTACAACCTGGTGACTTCTGTACTTTGGTCCAGCTAATCATTGGCCTATTGAAGAAGCCAGGGATGTAGGTCACAAGCCTGTGGTCCAGCCTGGCCTCAGCCCACCCTGTCTTCTTTCCCTGCCATTTCAAGCTCACCAAAGTAATGACTGACCCATGTACAGAGGCCAGACTGTCAGGGGTACCTGACAGTCATGATGAGTAGATATTTGAGGCTACAGAAGTTTCTTACACATTGGAGGATGCTTTGTGGAACTCCTGGTTTTCCTCCTGAGTGTCAGTTCCAGGCAATGCTAACAATCAATGATGTCTCCAGACATGTCCCCTAGTGCCATGGGCATAGAGAATAGACTAGAGGCATGAGATCACAGGTGTGTCCACCACAGAAATGCAGGCCAGGCTATCCCCTGGCCCTTGAGAACTCGAGAAGGACTGTAGATACCAGGCTAGTCAGAGATGCTCATACCATGCTTTGGTTATGGTTTGTTTCTGGTGAAGGAACCTTAGTCCCCAACTTGGCAACATGAAGGTAATGGGACCTTTAAGAGGTGGGACTTCATGGAAAGTGATTAAGTCACAGGGTACCATCCTTGGAAGTACTGTCAGGAAACTTACGAAGTGAGCCTACCCTCAGCCCTTTCTCAGTCAAGTAAGTCCCTGTTTTCACTGGTGGTATGATGGACACCCCAGGCCTCGCCAGGACCATAGAACCAGGGTGTTTGGGTGGTCAGTCTCAAAAGTCAAATAAACTTCTGTCAAGTACCCATGACCTATAGTCTAGCAAGAGAGATAGAGCAACATCCTCTGTCTTAGTTAGGGTTACTATTGCTGCACTGAAACACTGAGCAAAAATGAGTTGGGGATGAAAGTGTTTATTTGACTTCCACTTCCACATCATAGTTTATCATTGAAGGAAGTGATGAACAGGACAGGAACCTGGAGGCAGGAGCTAATGCAGAGGCCGTGGATGGGTACTGCTTACTGGCTTGCTTCCCCTGCCTTGCTCAGCCTACTTTCATATAGAACCCAGGACCACCAGGCCAGAGATGGCACCACCCATAATGGGCTGGGCCCTGCCCCATCAATCACTAATTAAGAAAATATCCTATAGACTTGTCTACAGCCTGATCTTATGGAGGCATTTTCTCAATTGGGGCTCCTCCCTCTTAGATGACTAGCTTGTCAGGTTGACAAAAGTAGCCAGCACACCTTCACTAGACAGTCCCCATGCTCACTGATACCCTGTGTGCCTAGAAGACACCCTGTGGCTACTGAGTACTGCACGGGGCAGAGAGGAAAATGTTACTGCAATGAACCCTAGTGAGGAGCGAACCCCCTGGAAACGTGCCCAGGAAGAAGGGCATCTGAGGCTGTGGGTAGAGTACTACAGGCAACTAGTGGAGCCTTGCAGTCACACAACTTGGGTGGGTGGCAAGGAAGACACGTCCCCGGAGTAGACCAGATTGCAGAACTGACACTCGGGGAGTCTGGGCGTGTGGATACCTGCGGAGGCTAGACTAAGAAGCCATGCTGGGCTGTACCTCTGGAATTCCTCACTGACTTAGAATCTAACAGCCTTGATGGCAAAGGCTGGAGAATCATTTGGTATGGTCGTCACTAAAGACAAACAGTTCAAAAGGCACTTAAATGAATTACTGAGTGTGTTGTTGAGTGAACTCAGACATTGAAGAGTGCATGCAGATTAGCCCCAGTTACGTGATAAGTAGGTGAAATCTGTTGGCACTGATACCCATTTCAGAGACGTGCACCTGTCAGGGGTCCCCTTTTCTGCCAGTCCCTCAGATGCATCGCCATTGTGAGGACCTCTCAGGCTGTCTCCTGGTCTGAGTGGTTGACTCAGTGAAAAGCTCCCACAACCCACTTCTCCCAGCCCTGCTTAAAGGCCTGGTTACATGTTTGTCTATCTGCACACAGGACTATGCCTACCGTTTTATTGAGGGAAAATGGGATTCTGTCCTTGAATCGCCATTTTAGGATCAATGTCCAACTGGCATCCATTTATCTGATGTTCTACCCAGTCTATTGAGTGTAATCCATAACCTCTTGTTTGTCCCCGAGGCCATGGCTAGAAGAGGATATTGATTTGTGAGTGACTTACTCATGCTGACCAAGGAATGTTCACCGGCCCCTGTTTAGCAAATGCCACCCAGATGACTCAGCCTTGAGAACATTTGGTTCTTGTGGTGTCTGAGGAGAACAATAAATACAACTTCTCTCAGACAAGTGCTTCTGGATCTAAAGTGTGGTCCCTACTGAAGGAGCCTTGGTCTCCCCTAGGAATGTGCTATAATTGCAGTTGCCTGAGCCAGGCCTGTGGCCTGCCCTATCACAAAGTCTGAGAAAGTGACCCAGCACGTTTTTTAGCCACCCTTCCCGTGAGTCTGATGTACATTAAATGAGGAACACAGGGCTGAGCGACGAAGCGAAAGATCAAGTAGGTGGCGGCTGAAGGATCACGGTGAGCCCAACCGAAGCTCCTTGCTAAAATGTGCAGACCTAGTAGAGGGCAACCAGACTTCCTGCCTACCACTGAATCCCAAGAGGGCCCACCTCCCTGTGATCACCACTATAAGGCCAAGAGATGGGGGTAACTGTGGACTCTCTGCAGACAGACAGCGCGCCCCCCGCCCCCAAAAAACTTGAGAAACAGGATCCTCTGCAAACTCCAGTCAAAGCCTCCATCTTCCTGGAAAGTAATGCAGAATACATTCTAGGCCAGAGGCTGAGTGCTCATCCTATGTGGGTTCTCCCAGGAGAAGGGAAGCCTCCCTTCCCATGAGCTCCTTCGGGTGCATGCAGGGTTGGTGTGATTCTTCTCCCCTTCTGCGGGTTACACTCTAGACTTTGGGGTTCTGAGCCATCAACTTCCAGCCCATTTGTCCACTGATGTGCAGAAAAGTCAGAAAAATAGTCACTAGAGCATGGACAGTGGGCGCCTGATGCTTCCTGTCTCCGCCCAGGGGCTGTACTTGATAAGCCCCAGCTTGTTTTAGCATTTGAACATAAACACTCTAAATCCTCCTGTCTCTGTGGCCCATCTGTGCCATCCAGTCTCCTTCTGGATGTATTAAGAGTAGGTGACTTCTTTCCCTTTTCCAAGACACATTACAAACAGAAAGTAAAAGTGGAAACAAGGGTAAGACTCAGTCCTTCCTTCCAGTCACCCCATTTTACAGCAGAGAGGTGCCTGGATGGAGCAATTGGTCCAAGGTCCAGTCACTAATTCCCACTGACTTATACCAGAGCACATGCTACAGTCTCCGGTCTTACAGCCCCGAGGAAATCCTGAGGCCTGCTCAGCCTCTGCTTCCAGGCCGTCTCTCAATAAGATTATCCTCATCCCACCACAGCCATCTCTTTTCTAACGGCTTCTGCCTGCACAAGTCACTAGTCCCAGCCCGAAGGGATCTGTTCAGAAAAGCGGAGGGCATCACAGCCTGACGATTCCCAGATGCTTCCAGTCTCCCCTCCCCCTTTTTAATACACAAAAAGTAGTAGCCTTTCAGGTGCTCCAACCCTCCCTGGCTACAGTATGTTCCAGTCTGGGGCTGAAACATATCCGTGTCTTCTGACTGGATGGTTGTATGTCAAGTTCTATTTATGACAGAGGAGAGGCCCACTGAGAAACATCAGCAATTTGAAAAGTTACCACAGCAAAGCACATGATTATCTTTTAAATTATTAAAAAATGCTGATAACAAAAGACCTTAAGTACATGAGAGGACAGTATTAATAAACATTCCTGGGAGTAGATAAACAATGTTGTGTTTGATAGATAAAGGGCTGTCTTTGTGCTCTCTGTATTGCCTTGGAACCTCTGCAAACCCACTAACCAATGAAAAAAATCTATTGTGGCATATTTTGTATGGTTTTTATGAAAATCCTTAAAGTCTACCTTTGTGCCAGGCAAGTACCTGCCACATTCACCACATCATTGCAGCACAATATATTGTTAAGGTGACAGTCTGCAATGTGACTCAGTATCTGAACAGTCACCTGAATGTCAGGTGACTGAGTCACTCTGCAAACTGTCACCCAATGCTCAGTCCTTGCACATTCAAACCTCCCTCAGCCAGGACCCATGCCACTGCATGAATTACTAATGCTGCACCACGTCCCAGCTCTGCTACTGAACCCCCTCATCCTCTCTCCGAACGCTGGCTTGCTTCTTAGTAACACTCACTTGCTGAAACTGGAGATGAAAAGCTCAGATGGATCAGGTGGTCAGCAGGTCACCAGTGGTCAGCAGGGCCTGTCAGTGAAAGTGTGACTGCCACTCCCTGCCACCGAGGTACAAAATGAAGTGGGGATCCAGGCTCCAGATGTTGTTAGAATATATTTATTGCTACATTTATATACAATTATACAAACAGCCCAGACAGGAGGGGGTATGTCACATCGATTTCTGCAGATTTGACAGGAGTACACACAGGAGAGGTATGTCACCAAATTTGCTCTCAGATAAAAGCCAAAGATAAGTCACATACACTTTTTAAAAAGTGGAAAAGTCCTGATAATTCTCCCCTTAGATTCTATCTTATGAGCTAGTCATGCAGAAAAAAAAAGTGCGGGGGTGGGGTGTGCTGGGGGATTTCCAGAAGCTGGTGCCTTCCAGCATCTGTTTGAGAAAATGGTATCTTAAAGCCAAGCTCAGCAGGTGCTGGCTGGCTGAGGACCGCAGGGTCTGCAGACATCCCAAGTCCTGGTCCATCTCCTGAGGTCTGCTCCTAGGAAGACAGTGAAAAGGTACAGGAAAGAGAAAAACAGCAAGGGGAAAACCCAGAGCAAACAAGATTGGGGAGAACATGAGCAAGTGCTCTGGTTGATGAGGACTAGTCCATCCAGTTGTCCTGGAGATACCAGAGTCTGGGGGTGTATGCGTTCAAGACACAGGGCTGTCTTAGCACATCCTCAGTCTAAAGCTCATCATGGTCAGCCGCCAGGGACCTGTACAGACAGATGATGGGAAAGTCAGGAGACGGAAGAAATTTCGACATAAACATCACCAGGATAGGTTGCAAAGGGCCTGGCCCTGAAAACTCACGTTCAGCACTCTGGGAATGTTCCGGGGCTGTGCAGGGGATGGAGCGCTGTGGAGGAAATGCCAGGAGGCGCAGGCTGCCCTCTGACCTCAGAGCAGCCGGAAATTGTTTGGGGCCTCAAAAGAAATCAGAATGGCAGGTTTGGGAACATTCTGATCCCCGAATCATGTTATGAATGTAGTTGGGCTAAATACTGCCCAACATGTCAGTCACAGATGTTTCTGGTGTGGAGAAGGAGGGGGTGGGGAGAAGAGCCTGAGGAGTGAGCTCACCTCAATGACACTAGCTCCATGTGGCACACGCCTCAGGCCACTTCATATTTCAGGGATCCCACACAGAGAAGCTTGAGGTCAAACCTGACCCTGGCTTTTTAAGCAAAAATTAGCCCAGAGCCTTGAAGAGAACCCAAGGCCTGAATTTTGAGACCAGGAAGCCCGTGATCCACAGTGTGCCAGTTAATTAGTCATTTGGCTATATTCTGGTCCCGAGACTGTAGGGGGCGCCACCACTCACCAAACCAGCCACCTAGTTCCTGTCTGTGGCTTTGGATGTCACCTCTAATTTCTGGCCAACAGAATCCCACAGGTAGGCAGGATGACAGTTCTGGAGAGAAGCCCCAGACACAGAAGAACTAAGGCCTAAAGGACAGCTGAGTCCTTTTCCAGTGACAATTGGCTGTGGACGCCGCAGTCCTTCCAAGGCTGTCAGCTATATGACATTTCAGGCTGAAGGATGCAGAGACTGCCGGCCCCCTTGTTCCCTTCATGAATTCGTCTCTGGATAATTCAAAATCTGTCATTTGAGCTTGGCTTCTCTGTTGAGTCACACAGGCACTTTCTTTTTCTGCTTCTGCCAACAATAGCTTGGAGTCAGCCTCTGTCAAAGAAGTCACTCTGAAGAGCACAGGTATTAGCAGGTGAAAATCACTGAGAAGTGGGTAGAACAGGCAGCCTACTTCAATCTGGGGTTTCTGCTAATCAAACAAAACAGGATAAATGAATTTGTGCTCTGGAAGACAGAGTTTTGAGATGAAAAGCCATGGAGAATATTGTTTGCAGCAATCTATAAATGTTTAGGATGTGTTTCCAGCAGAGAATTTTGTTTGAATACCAGGAATAGAAATCGTCGAATTCTATGGATTTACAGTTGGCCATATCCCTTTCAAAATGAATGCAAGCAGACACAGACGGGCGCACGGTAGCCTTCAAATTCACTTTTGAACTGTGACAGTTTCCGTGGTGTCAAGAGGTATCCGACAGTCTGGAGTGACCTCCACCTCACTTCAGAGAACCTCAAATCCAAGGCTAAAGGCATTTTTAAACTGCCTCACCTTGTGCGAGCACACGCCATCTGCTCCCTTCCATGGAAAGACGTCTAAATGACAGATCACTGGGATGCAGCCTGTGTGGCTTCTCCAGCCTCAGTCATCACTGCCACTAAACAGGCAAAAGCTTGGGAAACTCTCCCAGAAGGTTTGGGGGACCTCACCCTGGATCCGTTACAGTCTCTAAGATAAACTGCAGTGCTATGGTTTCATCTAGTCTTGGCCAAAGACATTAATTTTCTAACAATCTGTCATCATGATAAAATAATCTTTAAATATAGTCAGATCGAGGGAGATGCACAATGCTTTATTAATAAGGCTGATGAACCAGTTCCTTGATCTTCTGACTCAATATGTATGTACAATACTTCATTGTTACTTCCAGCTGAGACCTTTGATACCCCAGCACATCCCAAGTGGCGGCAGACTCCAACAGTCCTCTCTCCCTCACCCAGGGAGTCTCCACAAATACAAGAGAACGTCCTACCTAAAAAGTAGCACTTACAATACAGCCAGTTGACCACGGCCACCGATAAAAAATGTATTTTCATAAACTTGAGCAAAGTGATTACAGTGGAGGGCGGTGTCCTTGACTGGGGAGGAGTCTGGAAGATGTGGGCAGGATGGGGTGCCGCAGTGCACTCTGGCTCAGCGCCTTCACCTGAACTGGAGAAGGCCCTGGCCAGCAGGTGAGCAGACAGAGGAGGTTCCCCCAGGATCTGAGCAGGTCCTCCGGGAGCATGGGCTCATCCCAGCAGCTGCTGCCAGCTGTGCTTACCTCAGGAGCAGGAATGCCTTCATCCTGTTACATGTGCTTTATGCTGCTTTGGCACGAGCGCATCTGGAACAGGGCATACAGTTTGGGTCCCCACCTTTTGGAAGAGACATCAAGAGGTTAGAAACCACGAATGGGGAGGAATGCAGGAGGTGGCAGGGGGAGGGGGCTCAGACAGCATGCTCAGCAGTTTAGAAGCCAGGAAAATCTCTCTTAGCCTGCACTGTCAGAGGGCCGACTGGGGCACTCAACTGCTAGCCTGAACTCCTTTTTAACGCTTCTTAAAATTCACCTTTCAAACTCTACTAGTTGACCGTGGAGAGAATACCTTGGGATCTCTTGGAGGCGGATGCCAGAGGGTTCTCTTAAGGACTGAGGAACTCTCCACAGACTAATTAGTCTCACAATAACCACGGTTCTAAAGCCATACATGTCAGAACTTCATCAGTGGGTATTTGTGGCTTACTGGGTAACTAAGGATGACCTTGAACTCCTGGTCTTCCTGCCTCTGCCTCTTACGTGCTGGGGATGATGCACACCACCACCTGGTCTCATATGGTGCTGGGGATGGAACCCAGACTTTCTGGAAGCTAGTCAAGCACTCTTAACAACTGAGCTACGTCCCAGCCTGGATGTTCTATATAATTCTGCAGTCTCTCCTGTGTCCCTCAGGTAACAAGCAGCCTAGCAGGCCTAGAAGGTTTTGTGGTGCCTGCTTTGAAATGGAGAATTCTCACTGTTCTGTCCCCACAGCAGCCCTCTCCTTAGCTAGAGATCAGTTTGGGACACAGTGTCTTCCATATCACACTCAACTGTTGCTCTCAGATACAGACCAAAAGCAAGGTGAAGCTTAACCCAAAAAGACGCGACTGCACTGGCCGTGTCTACTCATCAGTCGCCCCAAAGTGGTGCTCGTGGTATCTTCAGCACTAGGAAGCTAAGCAATTAGATATGGAAGTCTGTCTCCTAAGTGAGCTGTGTACCAAAAGGGGGGCTGTCTCCCTATAAACTGCAGCACCAAAAGTCCCCTGTGTGGGGGGGGGCTGTCTCCCTATAAATTGCAGCACCAAAGTCCCCTGTTTGGGGGGGCTGTCTCCCTATAAACTGCAGTACCAGAAGTCCCCTGTGGGGGGCTTCTCTCTATAAACTGCAGCACCAAAAGTCCCCTGTGGGGGGGGCTGTCTCCCTATAAACTGCAGTACCAGAAGTCCCCTGTGGGGGGCTTCTCTCTATAAACTGCAGCACCAAAAGGCACCCTTGGGGGGACTCTCTCTATAAACTGCAGTACCAAAAGGCACCCGTAGGGGGGCTGTCTCTCTATAAACTACAGTGGATGGTCGTTCTGCAGCCAGATTGTTGAGCCCACAATAAAAAACCTTATAGTAAAATATAGAAGAAACTATAAATCTGCCAAATCTGTTAATAAAAGAAATAATGAGAGTTGCTAAAAGTTTAATAATTTTCATTGATTCTTGAGCTTGTTAAACTGGGCAGAATTAACTAAAAGTTATTAAAAATTGAAACTTGAGGACATTTTAAGGAGAATTGAAGTATCTGGAGGATGTTAATGAGTAGCTGAGCGGAGCTAGCACCCCGTGGTACTGAATAGTCTTTCAAATGTATGGTTGGTTGAACTGTTGTTCCCTTTGGTTGATATCATTAACCACTGTTGAAGGAGGTTTTAGACTGGTGAAGGCTTAGCCAAGAGGGAAGGAAAGCAAAGGAAGGAGAATGGCTTAAGGTGTATGTTAACTGTTAAGGTTTAGAGAAAGGAGGATGGGAGTGAAGAGAAAGGCAAGAGAAGATGGGAGTGAAGAGAAAGGCAAGAGAAGACAAGAGCCAAGAAAGGAAGCCCAGGGCGAGAGCAGAAATTCCCAAGCTTGCCAGCAGGTGGCGCTGGCAGATTACACTACTTTGAAGAACGCGTCCTCTGAAGGGGAGGAGAGGGTGGTACATACTGACCAGATGGGCAGGACAGTCACAGTGCAGGTGGCTCAGGACTTGTGGAGCACCGGCTATAGCTAGGACATACGTTATATCGAGTTATTTCAAACACATACATTTGCTTTAACGATATATATCTGTTCATCTAGTTCGGAAGATTAATCAAAAATTCTTGAACACAGTTATCTCGATATACAACGAATTACATGGAATAACTTTGAAACCCTCTTTTGTATTTTGTAAACAAACCTCTTAGCAAAATATGAACAAGCCTATAAAAGGAATTTCCATTAATCTGGTAAAGGTCATGTCCCCAAACCCAGGACACTGAATGGTATCATATTAGACACATTGATCCAAGAGGAATGAGAATCCACCAGCATTCTGCACTGGGCTGGAAGCTCCATTCAATGAGCAGAAGAGTAGAAGTTATAATGCTGGGAGGATTAGGACTGTCAACACTGCGGGAAACCTAGAATGTCCCAAAGAATCTGCAAATTACTAAAAACACTAGGGATTCAGCGATGCTCTTAAGGCCAGCAGACAAAAACTAATTTCATTTCTCCACCTTAGCCCTGAATATTTTCAGTCATAACTCTTAAAAGATTGTGAGATAAGACTATTAATAAACCCAGCAAAGGACACATGATCTTGTTGTACCAGTTTAAACAGCTTTACCTAAACACATGATGGAAGATGCCAATAAACTGAGATGAAGTCACTGTTATCAGGAGTCTCTAATATCATAGAGATGTAAACATTTCCTATCGAAAACTTTTTCATCATAAAAGTTAAACTAATTCTGAAATGTATACAGAAAAAGTGGGGTCCAATATAGGAACGCCTCATCAGGATAGAGAAACTGCAGAAGTAACCTCCATCGGGAACGAAGACTTAAATTAAGACAGGCTGGTACTCACCAGAGACAGACATGGTGCTTATTGGAGCAACACAGGGAGATGGGAAAGGAGCAGCAATGGCAACCAACAGGGAGAGCGTGAGGAGTCTTCCTGCAAGAGGAGCCCAGACCACACAGTCTCCCGCAGCAAGGACAGGGCCTGCTACCCTCTGCACAGGCTCGTCCACCCTGCCTGGGAACCATGCACCAGGTGCCAGTCATGGCCTCCTCGACCAAGCCCACCTACAGCTCCCAGGAAGTTTGCCCCTGAAGCCCAGCATCCACTGAGCAAGTAGGTGACCCTACTTCCCCTCCTTAGAGGCTGCCTAAGCCACTCCAGAACTTCCCACACCAGTCCCAAGGGCAGGGCTGGGCCTTTCAACCCTACTGTGTCTTATTCCTCTCCTGGGCATTGCAAACCACCTCCCCTGAAAGAAACAAGAGGGAAAACCGCCAACAGACTACACCAGATGTGTAGAACAGGAGCAAATATGGGCATCCAAGACAGCCTGCCTCCCAGTAAGTCCCTAATCCCATAATAATGACACCTAACAAGAGTGACCCGGAAGAACCACCACATGAAGAATTGAGAAGAATTACTCTAACGATACTCAGTTACTCAAGACATAAATATACAAGAGAGGAAAAAGAGGGAAAGAGAGAGAGATAAATGAGCGCATCAATCTGAGATATGAAAATAGGAGACATGAAGAGAATCACTGAAGAAAGCCCAACTGATTTAATGCTGGAAATACAAAATTCAGTTAAGTCGAATAAAAACCTCAGCGGAAAGCCTCCATAATAGAACAGATCGTGCTGGAAACAGAATCCGGCAGGAAGATGAGGTGGATGAGTCAGATCAGCCAGCAAGGTCAGTGTCCTTCGGGTGACTCTGAAGGCATGTTGGTTTAAGTTGATGCTAAAAGGTAGGGCAGGACATGTAAACCTCCACTGTGACCACATCCAAATTCCTGACAGCTGAGAACCCCACACCGCTGGCCATCTTCAGATGAAGGGTCTCACTGGGCAGCTTGGCCAGCCAGGGATTTACTATGTAAAACAGACCAGCCTCAAACACAACGCGCTCTTCCAGCTTCCAACCTTCACCTCCCAAGTATGGGATAGGAGGTTTGTGCAATCTGCCTGTTATGATTCTGAAATCCAGCAAACAGCCTTAGGGACTGAGTAAATCTTGTCTGTCTTCCTACCAGTTTGGGGTTCTAACAGTGATTTAAGCTTTTTTTTCCCCTGTTGCTTACAAATCTAAAGTCTCCCTACCAATGAAAAGCATACGAAATCTGGATGTAAATATAAATGAAACCACGCTGGAACTCAGGCTTGTTCCTTCATGCACCACCCATGCTAGCTGGAGAGTCACACGTGTGACTAATTGGTCCATGAAAGCAAAAGCTTGATCTTCATATAAATAATTTGCCGACCCAGATACAGTCGCTCAGCCCTGTAATCCCAGCACTCAAGAAAGCAAGGTAAGAGCACCATGAGTTCAAGGCCAACCACCCTAGCTACGCAGTGAGCCCTTGTCTCAAACCAAAGACCATTTGCCAATCCTTGCTCTGATTTGATGGCTAATATCTACAAATCTAAACACATCTCTAGCGATTTTCTCTTAATGTTGTAATTGTTTTCATTTCAATTCCACAAGTAAAAATGTATTCTTTAATAGAAACATAAATTAGGTCTGTGTTTATCTGCAGACACGGGACATCTGTAAAATATTGTGCTACTTTTTCTTTTCAAATATCCTAATAAGGTCGAAACTACTGACTTACTGAAATAATCACACTGAGTCTGAGAACGAGGTCACTGTTTCCCTCCCCACTGCCCCTCACTCCACAGCCACAGGGAACTACAGTCCTGGAAGTCACTGTTTCCCTCCCCACTGCCCCTCACTCCACAGCCACAGGGAACTACAGTCCTGGAAGTCACTGTTTCCCCTCACTCCACAGCCACAGGGAACTACAGTCCTGGAAGTCACTGTTTCCCCTCACTCCACAGCCATAGGGAACTACAGTCCTGCTTCAAGTCATCATTGACCTCACTTCTCCCCACTCACTGGGCTGCCTTCCTCCCTTGATCTCTTCCCTCTGGCCCCAACCTCTTGATTTTCTCCAGCCTGCATTCGATGGCCCCAGTTCCCGATGAGTCCTGGAACACGTTACTCAACGCCTTTGAGTAACATTGACTCAGCACACACTTGCTGCTCTTCACGTCTCCAATTTTTTCCTATGGTTTCTTTTTAACTTGATAAAGAATTTCATACAAAAGTGCTGTATTTCCGTCATTTCTACCCCCACACCAGCTTCTCCTGGATCCTGTTCAATTCCTCTCACATTCATGACCTCTTCTTTAATTATTGCATATGTACATATATATGAACACACATGATCGGCTGAGTACAGTCAGCGTCACTTCCATGCATGTGTGTTTAGGCCTCAGCATCTATGGCGATAACCAACCTATCGTAAGCTTGTCCTGGGAGCAGACTGATGCTCCCTCTCAACAGTCACTGATGGCCTATAACTCTTCACCTAGATTAAAGGCACCTCTTGGGGGCATGTGTTTCTTCTGATTTGGGGAGCTTTAACGGACAAGCAAACGATGGATTCTCTTCCCGCAAGGGCCTATCTCTTTTTGCGTTGAAGCCAAGTTCATCTCATCTTGAAGATGAAGCAGCTGAATGGAACCCAGTCTTCACTGATGGGTTTACTTTCTAATCCCCGCCACCCTGCTACATTTAACCTGAGAATTTAATGAGTTCAGCTTGGCTTCTATATTAATGGACATGCTCACTCGGGGTATGCAAACAAGGCCCACAATAGCATTCAAGCATATCTTGTCACTTTAGTATACAGTGGTCGTGACAGGTATATAGATATAGAAGA
The DNA here is from genome assembly GCA_001685095.1 of Ellobius talpinus. Lineage (NCBI taxonomy): Eukaryota > Metazoa > Chordata > Mammalia > Rodentia > Cricetidae > Ellobius > Ellobius talpinus. The sequence continues at coordinate 15,016 of LOJH01001296.1, forward strand.
TGTGTACATATATAGTCCCCACTTCAATGCAAACTGAAGTCCAAATACAGACTGCCATGATGGTTGTCTTTGGACAGACTAAGTAGGGTAGTTTACCATCTTCAAGGCCACCGTAGCCTTCCTGAGGTAATGCTATGGATTAGGGAGAGGTGTCCCTTCCTCCAGGCAAGTGTATCCCTGTGCACGGCCCATTAAGTACAGAAGTAACACCCAGTGCATCTTCACCTTCTGTCCCTCAAACTTCTACTGAAACAATTCGGGCCTACCTCTGGAAATAGCAGACATGCGTCTAAACCCCATGAACTAGAGGAGATGTGGCCTGGCCCCTTTCCAACTTCAGATAGCACTGGCCTGACTTCATTCAGAATCAGGTATAAATAACCCTTCCCTTCTTTTCCTGAAGCCAGTCCAGCCCTTTCTGCCCTAGAGGTCTTCCGTGTGCTCTTCTCTCTTCCTGGAACACTTTCAGCAAAGACTGTAGACTGTGGTCCACTGGGCTCCTTCGGGCAGGCAGGTCTATCTTGCTAGGCTTGATAAGCTTTTTCAAAAACTTGTGAAATAAGGGACAGATTTCAACAAAACCACATTTTACCTTCTATTAATTATTTTGCTGAAATAATCACACCCAGTTCTGTAAATTTAGAATTCTTTTCCTCCAGGCATAGTTAGATTACCTGAAATGATTAACCTGCCTTGAGTTATGTGTGACCTCACTTCTCGAGGGCCTCCCTTCCTCTGATCCTAGCCTCTCAAATGCTGTGTCTAAAAGTCTTTCTGACTTATCTTGGAAGATCAAAAGGTACAGCCATGCTGGGGCTCCTGTGTCTGAGGAACCATGTTTGCCCTAGAGACAGCGCAAGAGCCCTGGACAGACAAGAGTCTGGCTAGCTTGAATGCACCCACCCTCCTGATTCAAGTCAAGGCAAGGGAGCAGGGTTTCTCTTCCTTCAAGTGGCAATTTACACATCACCTCTTCGTGACCTCTGAACCCTGATAATCACCCCCCAAGTTTTTCCCGACTCGGCCCTGTGCTTTCATGGGTGAAGGACGGCTGAAGAATGGCTAGTTCACAAACCTGATCTAGCACTGAAATATGCAGCGTTTCAGCACTGCTTACTCATGCCGAAAGCTTTTCCTACAGAAGTCAGCTCAGGGCAAGGGCATATGTCACTGTTCTGTCCTCAAACTCAATCCCTGCTGACACGGCGGATGCCTGGGTTCCAGCAATGGGGAGGGTCACATTCTCAGAGGCCTCTGTGCAAACCGCCCTGGAGACCAGCTCTGCACATTCACCAAAGTGTCGCTTGGCCTCAGAACAGAGGGAGCATCCGTGGTCTAGCCGACAGCAGCAAGAGATGGTCTCTATCCGCCTGATGCTCGTCTGGACTCTCCCACTTCCTCCTCTAACTATGCTGTTTTAACTCATCAGTGAATCGCCAGGGCCTTGTTATTAGTGTTACCACACCAGATGGTGTAAAGCAACTCAATTAAGTGCCGCATGGAACACACTTGCCCCAGAGGGTAATTACTTGCCACTTTACTAGAGGGAAGCCTGTGGACTTGGGCAGGAGTGCCCGGTGGAGTTCATGCCGGGGTGTCAGCTTTAAGCCTTTGGGGATGGTAGGACTCTGCTACAAAGAGCACTTCTGTTCTTTGAGGCTTCAGGATCACAAGCAGCAGTGGTTCCCAACCTTCCTACTACCGCAACCCTTTAATAGTTCATGTTGTGCTGGCCCCCAACTATAAATTATTGTTGCTACTACATAATTGTAATTTTACTACTGTTATGAATCACAATGTAAATATCTGATACACAGGATATCTGATATGCGACCCCTGTGGAAAGATCATTCAACCCCCAAAGGGTTGCAACCCACAGGTTGAGAACGGCTGACATGGAGGTTTGTGAGAAACACCTTCCAGAAGACACTGTATACTTCATCTGATCTAATGCTTTCCTCAGTGACTGTATCCCAAGCCAGTGTGATCACAAGTGTCATGACAGCACCCCCTTTCTTATGGCTCTAGAGTTTCAGGGGAGTCAGCCCACTGTGCAAGCAAGGTCTGTGCTCTTCCCTCCCCAATCGTCCCCAGCTTGGAAGCGCTGTTGGCGCTCTCCAAGGTTCTGGCCTAAGCGCACTTTCTCTTCTTACATTTCCCCTGGCCCCGGATTCCATCAGGGCCCAAACTGTACATCCACCCTACTTCCCCTCATGACTTTCCCGTGTCATGGGCTGTCTTCTGAATCTCAGCCTTACAGGCTTCCTTATGAATGGGCAGTTGTAGCACTCCAAGTCTTTCTGTGCCTTAATATAGTTGCATGTAAGTTATAACTTTTATCTCTTGTGCTTATAGAAATTTCCAGAACAGATTGCCCAAAGATGCTGCACACAGTAAATAACTATAGCTGTGTGCTCTGAGATAATCACCATTGGGTCACATCTTGATGATTATGACCCTTTGCAATGACCTAAGAAGCTGGCTTCCTAGTCCCTAGAAACCTGTTTGATGGACATCTTCCAGTCATGACATTAGGGTTATCTGAGAGCACAGAATTACTGTTGTATGCACCATACCAAGGTAAGAGCTTTGAAACTACAAGAATTGAAAAGTGCATGGCTATTAGCCAACATTAGACAGTAGTTTTTAAAAATACACCTGAAGTCCAAGTTATCCATATCTGATTCTAGAAAAATGCTGACACAGGCAATCTGATTCAAGCCTATGAACTCAGAAATCACAGTTGCAATACAACACAGTGTTAGACTTGGAATTAGAACCCAGGATCTTCAATTCTAGTTCACCAGAAACCTTCCCACAAAAGGTCACCAACAAGGGTCCTGAAAATCCCCCAAACAGGTCATTTAAAAACAAGCAGAAGAAAGAGTATTGCTACACACAGCAAAGCTGAGAACAGACTACATCTGGGTATGCCTCTCCTCCATAGGGCCACAGCCTTCCTGCAGGCTAGCTACAGAATGCAACACTAGGCTTTCTTTAACCTCTGCACTTTTTAGTTATGTGTTACATTGCAGCATGAATTATCAAAGCCACAAGTTGTCCTTGAATCAAATCAGTGTACCCTGGCACACTGTCTCTCAGCTTGCACAGCATCCTTAAACTCTGCCTCCTATAGTTAGTGCAGTGACTCACACTTTCCATGTACTTTTTCCTGTCTGCAGACTAATCACTGAAAATGGCATTCTTCCATCCGGCCCTTCTTTTTAGCAGTGTGTTCAGCAAAGCCTACTTTCCCTAAGTCGGGCATAGTGGCCTATAACCCCAGCACTTGGGATAACAGCACCGAAGCAGGAGGACTAATACAAGTTCAAGGGATTGAGAGCTGTTTCAAATAAAAATTCTAAAACTTTGTTCCAAAAAAACCAAAACCAAACAAACAAAAACCCAACCATCTTGCCAGGCAGTGGTGGTGCACGCCTTTAATCCCAGCACTCAGGAGGCAGAG